>RJWM01003419.1:93959-113971 GCA_004363535.1 Dasyprocta punctata
AAAAAAAAAAAAAATATTAGCACAAACCATTTTTTTAATAAACTAAGAGAAATTAGTAGTATAACTATCTTAACTATCATTTGTATACATACATATATTATTTCAGCTTCTGTTACTAGGGAGACAATATGATGTTTACACATGCAAATCTGATTTATTTCACTTATGAATATGATCTGTAGTTGCATCCATTTACCTATAAAAGTCTCCAGTTTATCCTTCTTTATGGCTGAGTAATACTCCATTGTATAAAAATGCCACATCTTTTTTTATTCATTCTTTGGTTGACGGACATTTAGTTTGTTTCCAAGAACTAGCTATTACAAATTGTGCTGCTATAAACATGGGTGCACATATATTGATGTGGTACGATGTTTTTAATTCTTCTAGGAAGATACCCAGAAGGGGAATAGTTGGGTGAAAAGGGAGCCCCAATCCTAGTTTTTTGAGAAATCTCCACATTGATTTCCAGAGTGGTTGCACCAGTCTACACTTCCAACAAGAGTGGAGAAGGGTTCCTTTTTCCCCACAGCCCTTCAAGCATTTGTTATTAGTTGATTTCTTGATAATAGCCATTCTTTGCGGGTGAGGTGAAATCTCAGTGTTTGAATTTGCATCTCTTGAATGACCACTGATGTTGAACATTTTTTCATATATTTATTTGCTGTTTGCATGAAAAGTATGTCTGATATAGGTTTGAAGTCAAGAAATGGAAGAGCAGGGTGTGATGGCACATGCTTGTAATCCCAGCACCCAGGAGGCTGAGGCAAGAGGATCATTGTAAGTTCAAGGCCAATCTGGGCTACAAAGTGAGCTTAAGGCCACCCTGAACTGCATAATGAGACCCTGTCTCAAAAAGACAAAAAAAAAAAAAAAAAAAAAAAAAAAAAAAAAAAAAAAAAAAAAAAAAAAAAAAAAAAAAAAAAAAAAAAAAAAAAAAAAAAAGGAAGAAAAATTCGAACACTAAAGAGTATTTTTTTAAAGTGACTCTCAAAAACTGTAAGTAAGTCTCTACAAGCAGAAACTAAATAGGCCATATTCTTTGGTCACACTATAATAAACAAGAAAGTTACAACAAGCCTGGCATGGTGGCGCACGCCTTTAATCCCAGCACTCAGGAGGCTGAGGTATGTGGAGCGTCTTGAGTTCAAGGCCGTCTTGGGCTACAACATGAGTGCAAGGCCGGTCTGAGCTACGTAGTGTGACCCTGTCTCAAAAAATTATGGCCAGGAGTTTGGCTCAGTGGCCTAAGCGCCTGTCTGGCAGGCACAAAGTTGTGTGTTCAATCCCTGGTGCCACAAAAACAAATAAACAAACAAACAAACAAAAAGTTACAACATAGGGACAGTAAAAGAAGAGCAACAAAGCAAGCAAGAAAGAGAGAAAGAAGATTCATGAGAAGTTTTAAATATCCTTATAAAGTATGTTAAAGGGAAATTTTAAACCAAATTAGGTGCATAGCAATGAGAATATTATTATCAACCTGCTAACGATTTGTTTTCAAGTCCTTTTTAAACACTTGTCTGCACAAATGCTAATTGCAAATGTAGTAAAGAATTCTCTAAAAACAGGTGCTCTAGCCCCTGCCTCTCCTGATTCTAAGTCAAATAGGAAAGGCTTAACTCCAAAGTGTACATAAGGAAATGAAATTGTAAGTCAGAATCTTAGCCTTTTGAAAAAACCATTAAGGGGGCTTTACTAACACCTCTACAAGGGCCAGCGAGAGGGACAGGATGTGCTTGACCCAAGTTGCTCAGGTTGTGGTGGATGAGAGACTCCTAACTTTCAAACCAGAGAGTCCTAGTCTGAGTATGCCTTCCTCCCCTTTGCCAGCAGCCAGCACTGGGCCATGAGGTGACTTGGGCTGCTTACCCTGGCCAGTGGCCCTGTGGAGCTCCTCTGCCAGGAGGCGCTGGTTGATGGACCGCAGGACCTGCAAAGTCAGTCGCACAGCATACTCTTCCCCATAGTGGGTGATCAACAGGGTGGCCAGTTTCACTGGTCTGGCCATCTGGAGATGGCCTCGGGGGATCCGGGTGTGATCCTTCTCCAGGCTGGTGTTCTGCAGCTTGAACTTGAATTTCTCAAAGTCATAGGGCACAAGCTCCTCCAGAGTGTTCAGCAGATGGTCACTAAGGGTCTTGGCCATGGTGCTAACCAGGAGAAGCTGGAGCCAGCTGTCTGACTTCTGGCAGGATAAAAAGCCTTCTGACAGGAGCCCACAAGTGAGCAAGCAGCTTGTGAAATCATGGAAAAGGAACAGGAAATTCTATGTGCTTTGGTGGAACTAAGAATAAGGGCAAGGGTGTGTCCAGTGCTCAGGCTGCTACATCCCCTCTTTGTGAACTCAGAGAATTTTCCAGTAGAGAAGACTTTACCTTCCCAACCGTGTTCCCAGAACTCTATGCTGAATGGCAGAGAGTGGACCTGGGATTGCAGTTCAGATTTGCTGTCCCTTGCTTTCAGGACCTGGGGCTGGTGGAGGGGGTAGCCATACTGAAGATCAGCCCCACTGCCAACTGCTTTCCTCCAGACTCTTGGAGTTCATGGAACCTCCATGGACAATGTCAGGAGGAGGGACAAGCAGCAAATACAGCCCCATGAGTTTTGCTTTGGCCTGCCAAGAAGGCAGGTGAGGCCAGAAGAGTACTGTTAGGGAACAAGCACTGTTATCACATCTGTTGATACTGTTCTAGTCCATATACGGTTTGTCCAGCAACATAAAGACCTGGAAAACTGATATCCAGGACTACCATCCTGATTTTTCTGTACCTGGAACTGACTTGGCCCTTGCTCCCTGAGAACTGGGGTGTTTTTTTTTTTTTTTTTTTTGCGGCACCAGGAATCGAACTCACAACCTCGCACCTGCCAGGGCAGGCGCGTAAGCCACTGAGCCAACCTCCCGGCCCTAGTTTTTTGAGGCAGGGTCACATTATGTAGCTCAGGCTGGTCTTGCGCTCACATTGTAGCCCAAGTCGGCCTCGAACTCACAACACTCCTCCTACCTCAGCCTCCCGAGTGCTGGGATTAAAGGCGTGCACCACCACGCCTGGCTTTTTGTGCATCTTTTAAGATCACATGTTCTTGGCATTTGTCAGGATGCTGGAGATGAAAAGGTAAGGGTCTTTGGAGCTCATTACCCAGGTCAGTTCCTAGAGGTGGCACCAAAGCTAATGGAGGTTGCATGGAGTAGGGGACGACCTCATTACTAGTTTCTGCCTTTTTGCCCACTTTGATTTTCATCCTCAACCATTTGTTTTGAAAATTTTGAATTTGCAAAAAAATGGAAAGTATAGCACAATGAATACTTACATACACTTTACTTAGATCTACCAACTGCTTACATTTTTGCAGTATTTTCTGTTTTTCCTCTTTGACACTTCTTTTTTTAACTATTTGGTAATGAACTGAAAACATCACATATCACTCCAAATACTCTATATATCCTAAATAATGTCTACAGTGATACCTTTAAAGTGATCACAATATAATCACCATACTCAATAGATATTACATTGTTACAATACAATATTCCATAATCAAACTTCACCAAGGTCCCAATATCTTTCTACCATAGTTTATGGCTTTTTATTTTCCAACTCAGAGTCTAGAGATTGTACATTGTTTTTTATTGTTCAGTCTCTATAGTTTCCGTTTATACAAACATTTTCAGTTTTTCACATTTTTTCCTTTCAGAACATGTAAGTTTTTAAAGATCCATTCCCTCAATTTAGACTTCTGTTTTTGTTTCCTTATCATTAGATTAGCACTGACATCCTTGTGTACTCAAGATTTCTGCAGTATAGAAGGACATTTTTTTTCTTTGTAGTTAAGTGAACTAAGCATGTGGTGATGTCTTTTCCTAAATCATTCTCCCCATGCTTTTATCAAGTCATTGATGATCCTTTCTTAAATCAATTATTACAGAAGTGATTTAAAAACAGTGATATTTCTATCACTTAGAATTATTTGTACATCTTGGTTTAAATTTTTTGTCCTCATGAAATTTTTGGTTAAAAGATATTTTGTGGATAACACGAGTAACCCTTCAACAGCACTTACACTGCAGCAGGCACTGCTTGCCCTGTAAACATGATCGCTTTAAAATCTCTGTGACTGCCCTGCAGGGCTGGACTTATTATCTCCATGAACAGCCAGGTATCAGTGGCTTCATGACTTGCCCAGAATGAGGATACAAACTCACTCTATTAAGTCACCTCATGGCATTTTTTCCGTCTGGGATTACAATTCATTATTTTACTCTTCATTACTGATCATGAATGTCATTTTTTTTGCTGATGTCTGAGGCTCAGAATAGGCTACTCCCACAGGCCAGCTACAAAATTCTGATGCCTGCCTGGTGTATGAGCACCTCTGGCATGACTAGCTTTGTTGGGATGACAAGACTTTGATGAGTTTTGGTTAGTAGAATTTAACTGATTCTCTGAACGGTTCATGTGCTTCATATTTCGCAGAGTATTCAGTGCTTTTGGCTTGATTTTGTTTAACATGCACAGTTCATTGGATCTAATGAGAAGACATCCCCATTTTCTCTAAGAAATTGGCGAAGCCAAATACATAATTATGGCGCTGATGGTAGGTGTGTGTAATTCTTAGGTTAGGCCACAAGGTGTTAACTGGGGTCTTGCTGTGACTGGTAACTGTATCAGACTTTGGAAGGCTCCAACTGCCTTCCAAAGAAAAATGATGAGGTAGGAAAGCAATAGAAAGGCTGCCATGGCTTCCTGGGAACCCCTGACCCGATCTTCTCTGGCCAGGAAACTCCTCTGAGCATCTATGACAGAATACGGGCAGGGAATGGGGCTTTCCTAAAGCAGGATATTTCACAATTGCAGTGACATCTTTTGCAACAGGGGCAACTCTGAGGCAGTCTTTTGATGCTTTGGGGTCCTTTCTAGGTAAATGGGGGACCTTTCTGAGGAAGGCTCACAAAACCTTTGTTTACTGAAGTTCTGGTGATTTTTAAAATGAAGAAATGTGAAAATAGGATCATATGCCTAATGAGAGTGGAGTGGTAATGGGCACTTCTTTCTTATTTCTCCCCCACTAGATGTGTAATATTATTTGTGTTCAACATGTTAAAGTTAAATCCAATACAGCTGCTGCAAAGGATGCACCCTCTGCTCTTATTTCCCAGAATATTCTCAGATTCCTTGATCTCTACTCCATGTTTGGTCACCAGGAGTTTCTCTTTCTATGACATTCATTTCTACATCATTATGGGATCTTTTTCCCAGTACTGGAGATCAGACCCAGAGCTTTGTACATGGTAGGCAAGTGCTCTAAATCCCCAACCCCATATGTGGACTTTTATAATGATTATTGTATTACTTTTATAATAACAAAAACGATAGTTTTTAAAGAGTTATTTATAATTAGTTTAGTCTGTCAGGGAATATCTGTCCTGTTCCCTAAAACATGATAAAGAAAGTTTATAGTACTTCAATATATCTGTCCTTGAGAGAATGAAAAAAATGCTTGGGAAATTTGCAGACCTATAATTGAGAACAGTGAGTTCCAAGATCGCCACAAGTTCAAGGACAGCCTGGGTTACATAGTGAGTTCAAGGCCACCCTGAACTATACAGAGAGACCCTGCTCAAGAAAATCAAAATAAAGTGCCAAAGTCTAAATGTCTGTGTCAAAAGGGTCTCATCAAAAGACAAAACGTACTTTGATACACCCAAACAGATGAGCCAAAATGAGCAAAACAAAATGACAGCCTTGAAACACATAGGCTAGGTGATGGGCATTAGCAAAGGCCTATCAGTAGGGCTCAAAAGTTGTTCATTGCAGCTGAAGTTTGACAGACAGGCTCAGAACAGAACTACAATTCATACTTACAGAATCTGTGATGTATTATATTCCAGGACTTCCATTTTGCACACATGTCCCAGACATACACCCTGGTACTATGTAGTGAACCCAGGGTGTCTACATTGACCTACAGCAGCACCTTTTTGTTTTTGAATACATTGTTCAGGGTCTCATGAAATTTTTAAACTGCCCAAGGTGGGATTGAAACTGTGATTCTCTTGCCTCTGCCTCCCAGAGTGCTGAGATTATAGGCTTGTGTTATGAGCAGTATCTAGATGTTCTCCCAAAGCTTCATGTGCTCCTAGGTGGGGCTCTTCTCCTACGTGGCTGGATCTAGGGTATATAAATATTGATTCAGGGTGTGTGAAAACTAAATTAGTTCACTGACTGGTTTAGCATAGTTCTAGGTGTGGAAAATGGGAAGGTTCAGTTGGTGTGGGTAGAACCAGTCAATGGGCTTGTAGCCTGAATGGAATAGAAGGGAAAGGGAGGCTTCCTGCCTCCTGCCTGCCCTGTCATGAACTGTTTCTCCTCAGCCATACTGCCCTGCCTTTGAGCCAGCAGACTATGGACTGAAACCTCTACAGTGAACTAAAATAAACCTTCTTCCTTTAACTTGTGGGTGTTGGGTATTTTGTCCCAACAAAACAGTATCTAAGACAGCCACTACGACTTCTTTCTTTACTTTTTTTTTCTTTTCTTTTCTTTCTTTCATTCTTTTACTGGATGAGGAAATCTTGACTTAGAGGTAGGGTCACCTACAAATTTGTCTGGGTCCAAGATGCAGTTTGCCAGAATTTAGCACTGGAAGCCTCTTGTTTTGGGAACTCTTTCAGTCTTAGGAAAACTGGAATAGTTGGCCACCTTCTTAGGGTTGTTAATTGACATGCTGAAAACAAATACAGCTGGAAAGGACTAGCCCTTTCATTTAACTCATATTTATTGAGAGTCTGCCATGTGCCAGATGTCATTCTACCTACTATGGCTACAGAAGCAAATAAAATAAAGCTCCTCCCACAGTGCACTCTTATGGGGAAGTGTGGGTCAACAATTAACAAACAGATATACTATGTATTATGAGCAATGAGGAAGTTGAAAAACGCACAGCAGAATAAGGAAGTTAGTGAGTGCAGGAAACTAATATTTTAAATAGGGCAGTTTCAGAAAGTCTTGTGCTTCAACAGAGACCTAACAAAGTGGAGACAGTGAAGCACAAATTCATTTTGAAAATAAGCAGTTTTCAGCTACTTCTAGAATTCATGTAAAGGCTCTAGAGGAACGGCATGCTTAGCGACTGAGGAAAAATAGTGCTTGGAGGGGGAGCTCAATGAAATGGGGCTTCCACTTTACTATAAGGATTTGGCTCTTCCTCCAAAATAAGGGGATACTTGGGAGTTTGAGCAGAGCAATGACATGATTCTAATGTTTCAAACAAAAAACTAACTTTGGAAGAAAGAAGAGACAGTAGAGGAGAACAGGTGGAGTAGAGAGTTGAAAAAAAAACAATCTACTTCTAGAACAAGGGCTGTAGAGCCTTAAACCCGCATGGAAGCATTGAATTCTGGGTAATCCCAAAGGTAGGGCCAACAAGGACGGTGGATGGATTGGATGCTGAGGATGGGACTGGGCGTAAAGAAGCATCGAGACACCACTGCTTTTGGCCATATTCTACAAAGGACCATTTATGCTACCTTAAGGAGTGGATGTTGAATCCTGCAGGCAACAGAACACTATTGTAGGATCTTATTCTCAATTTTGGCTAATGTGCCTGCTGCTCAGTTCCCTTCCTACTAAGAATCATTAATAACTGTGCTTCCTGTTAACAAAGTTGTGGAAAAACATACTACCTTCTGAGCAGGATGGAAATGGAGGGGCAAGAAGCTAGCTTTTCTAAGTAGGGTACAGACACTAAGGTGAAATTGACTCTACTAAGGGATTGCATAATGGGGCTCTCAATAGGTCCCCACACTGCTCACCAGTTAGAGCAGCATTTGCAGTATGGTAATGTTGTGAAGCTTTGTAAACTATAAAGTGCTGTGCACGAGTTATTCTGATTGTTAAATCTAAGTGGCGAGAAAGTGGGTGTTCATTTTACCTTGAACTATATCTATAGTTTTTATAATTAAAAAAAGTAAAAACAAACAAACAAACAAACAAACAAACGGAACCAAACCCAGCCAGGTTTAGGCATACAGTCCCTGACAATTTAAGGATTTACAACCCAGTGGAAGCAGAACCATAACAAAACCGTTGCTCTATGCCAGTAAGGCACTGCTCCCTTCGAGGTTCCGATACTTAATCCTGTCTCCTAAGGGGCTCCTTCCTGCCCGCTGCTTCGGTCATTACCATGAATCACCCTGTTTTGAAAGTGCTTATTTAGAGGTCTAGAAACTTTATGAAGTGACACGAAACACGAAATGCAGAGACTTACGAGCCGTGTGACTCAGGCGACGGCGTACCCAACTCTTCTCAGCTTCGGGTTTCAGTCTGGGAAATTCAGAGAAAGTAAGCAGAAGTGCCTGACCCGCGGGGGGAGTGACTCCAGCTTGCTCTTTCAGCGTCAGGAGGTCTGGCGCCAGGCACGTGGTCTTTGGCCAGTCTTGGCAGTGCCCCCGCCACCTTGGCAGATTTCAAGCTCCCCAGCACCCCAAGGGAAGCGGCCACAGGACGCAAGGGAAGTGTCTCTCGATACTCCGAGATGCAGTAGTGCGTCAGGGCAGGCTAGAAGCGACCTGTACACAGTTTGCTCCTGGATGCCGCCAGAGCAGGACAAGCTGGGGTAATTTCTGTGGGGGAGGGCTGAAGGGGGACAGCGGGGGCACCTCGCCATCTACGCACGTGCGCGGACGAATCTGAACCACATCTTCCAGAGGGCCTCTGAAGCACTCTGAGACAACAGGAAGGCGGGCTTATCGGCTCATTAAGGCTAAATCTCCAGGTGGGGGCGCTGAGCCGCTTTCTGATTGACAGCACCAATCGCCTCTAAAGTATATAGCTGCTCCAGAAAAACCGCCTTGAGCTTGAGCTGGGCACGCGGAGAAGTGGAGTTAGTGTAGCCCTTAGTGCTAGGAGGCTCCCATGAGTCTCCCAAATTAGCTTCCTTCATTCATGTTTACAACACTGAGCTGTAAACCAACTTACTGTGCCAAGTGTGAGGGAGGACACACCAGTTAAGATCCTGGCGCCATGACATGGATCTTCTGGAGAAAGGATAAACCATAAACAGACAAACAGTACTTTCTAGTTATGATAAGAAGCTGTGAAAAAAAAAATAGATCATCAAACTGAACAACAGCACTGCTATTTTCTAAAAGAATGGGTAGAAACTGAGACTGAAAGGGAATTTAAAATTTTAAATAAAAGCCTGCCAAGAATGCCGGCCAAAACTCAGTGGACATGTCCCGGCAAGAGTGGTAACAAAACATTCCTTCCATTTGTGTGACCCCTGTTTTACTACTGCCTTTGTGTAGCTGATGGCCTTGCAACGTAACTTCAAATGTCCTAGCCAGGCGTGGTGCCGGACCTCTTTAATCCCAGCACTGGGGAGGCTGAGGTAGGAGGAGGCTGAAGTAGAAGGAGGCTGGAGGAGCATTGTGAGTTCGAGGCCGGCTTGGGCTACAACGCTAGCGCAAGGCTGGCCTGAGCTACATAGTGCGACCCTGCCTCAACAATACTGGAGCTGGGAGCTTGGTTCAGTGGCTTAAGCACCTGTCTGGCAGGTGTGAGGTTGTGAGTTCCATCCCTGGTGCTGCAAAAAAAAAAAAAAAAAGGAAAGAAAGAAAGAAAACCTGACCTTACTGTTTTTGTGTAACTTGTAGCCTTGCACTGTAACTCAAAATGTTTAACTTCCTTGGCAACCTGTGATGTCACCCAACTTTCCAATCATAATGAACTGAATCTACCTTTGTACTGCCTGCCTTGCTTTCTCTGTAAAAGCCCAGAACACCCCCCCACACACACACACACACTGGGTGGGGCTTTGGTACTTTAAGAGAGAACCTAGTCAGAGTCTCACGGATGTAATAAACTTTCTCCTGGGTGCCCTTTCTTCCTGGGTTTGGTCTGTTTTCCTTAACAAGACTAGGACAAGGTTTCCTAAACTCTGCCTCTTGTGACTTAGAGTACAGACTCAAGATTTTCTCTTTCGTGATTTCTTTTGAAAAATTCAATAAAATGCTTTAAACTATAGAGGTAATGGTTTTGCGTAGAAGTTAATGTGCAGTTGCGATTTCTTATATTATTTTGAAGGATTCGTGGACTTCTTGGGAGTTCCTCGTAAGGCATAGGCACCTCCCAGGCCACAACAAGCACTGCTTTTTTATTTGCTTTATGGACTGGATATATATATATATATATATATATATATATATATGTACCTGGGATTGAACTCATGGCATCACGCTTGCCAGTATGTATTGGATCGTCAAGAAAAAGATGTAAAAAGAATATGTTGTATATATGTACCAACTTCCTGTGATGAATGTAATCATGTACTACCAACATGTACTAATAAAAATGAAAGTTAATAGCCAGGCGTGGTGGCGCATGCCTTTAATCCCAGCACTCGGGAGGCTGAGGTAGGTGGAGTGTTGTGAGTTTGAGGATGGCTTGGGCTACAACGTGAGAGCAAGGCTGGCCTAAGCTACATAGTGCGACCCTGCCTCAAAAAACTAGGGCTGGGAGTTTGGTTCAGTGGCTTAAGCGCCTGTCTGGCAGGTGTGAGGCTGTGAGTTCAATCCCTGGTGCTGCAAAAAAATAAAATAAAATAAAATAAAATAAAAATGAAAGTTAAAAAAACAATAAACTATGTTTTAAAAGCTTTCTTTGATTCACATTTATGGTGGCTCATAAAAATGTTTAGAACACCTCGGTAGATAATTCGTTTTTCTAATTCCAACATTTCTGTTTAAATCTTACCCATTGAATTCCAGGATGATGGCAGGGCAGTAAGCAGCAGAGAAAACAGCCTAAGAGTCACCAACCAGACACTGAAATATAGCATCGCTAGGAAGACAAAAGGAAGGAAGTACGTCTCCTGGACCCAGGAAGAAGCTGAAGTGAGAACTGAAGCCCATAGAGAGAGTAAAAAGAAAAACCTCAACAAAGAAGGGAGTAGCTGGCAGAGATTCACCCTGAGACAGAATTCACTGCATGAGAGGAGCTGTTGGAACCTGGGGATGCACAGTCATGGTGACAATGATGGCTGATGACCCCAGAAGCCTCTGCAGAGAGACACGGCAGTGGAGGGGAGAGGTGGACATGGAGGACTGCACTGGCTGGCAGTGAGTGCAGAGGACTTAGTCCTCCCATGGGGAGAGAGTGATTAGCCAGGAGCCATCTTGGAGTCAGGCCAGATAAGCCCAGAAACCAGAACTGCTGCTAGCTTCCTCTAATAGCTGCTAGCTGGGCTGAGACCCATGGAAACTGCTCAGACGGTGGTGAGACCAATGAGTCTGGTCTCAGGGTAGCCCTGCTGAGATTGTCTATTACTCCAGCATAAAGCAACTGCTGGCTTACTGGAATAGAGTGGCACGATTTGGGATTCTGTCTCCACAGGCTGTATACTAGTGAAATCAGAGAGAATCCTGGAAGTGGACTGTTTGTTCTTCTTTTTCTTTTTCATTTTTTAAGTTTGTTTGTTTGTTTTGCTTTTTGTTTTGTTTTGTTTTTCTTTTCTCTTTCTCCTTCATTGTTTATATATGAGTGTGAAAGTGCTTCCTAACCTGTTTGTCGGTGTGGTTCTATTCTGTTATTCCTTTTATCTCTTCCATCTCTCTTTTCCTTCAGTCTTTTGCACCAGTTTCCCCAAGTTGATGTGATCCCCCTTTGTCCTCCAACCTTACTTCTAATCTCTTTCTCTTCTTCCACTTCTCTATTTTCTCCTCAATCCATTTCAAATTTTAACCCCAGGGCAAAATTGACACATTATGGACTTATATTTTGCATATAATTATCTGACTTGTTTTACATTTTGTTATATAATCACAAATCTAGTTCATACAGTTAAAAGTAAATTAAGGGTTAGCTCAGTTTGTTGTTCTCTAGGCTGTGTTTGATGCTATTGGTACCATTATAGCCAAAATTGACATAATTATTTTAAATAGCTGTTGGTCCTGATAATCCATGACTAAGATTAACTAAGGGTCACATAAAATATAGTGGGACAGTACCAAAGAACCAGGAGCTATGCCAAACAATCAACAACTTCTCATCTTCAACAAACTGAAGGGATAAGATCTTCCAAAAGACTCAAAACCCAAAAACCAGCTACACCTGGAAGATACCTCAGAGAATCTAGGAATCCTAAATACTAGCAATAAAGCAACCCACCATAGGCAACTTACAAGCATTACCCCAGAAATTAAACTAAAGAAAGAGAGAAAATAAAATGAGAAGGCACTAAGCAAAATGCAACCTCAGACATTCAGTTCACCAATGGCAAATCCAGGGGACAATGAGGTAGGACAATATGAAAGCCTCCCACCAGGTCTCTCTGAAGTGGAAACAACAAAGCAATTGAATAAGGCTCTGGAAAAAATGAAATCAGAAATAATCTCTCAGATAACTACAGAGATTACCAAAATATACACTATTCTTAGCAATGTTAAAGCACACACAGACAAAAAAAATAGGCGACTTTAAGCATATTACAGAAGCTCAACATAAGAAAGCAATGGAACGCATAAAGCAGCCTCAGGCAGATATCCAGGAGGATAAAACTCCATTGGAAATATTCAAAGCAGATTAGGCCCATGTGAGAATAGGATCTCAGATATTAAAGACAGGCTTGTAGTTAGTGACCAGGAAAAGAAAGATTTCTCAAAAATAGCAAGAGACCATGAGAAATCAATCCAGCAGCTGCTAGATGAGACAAAGAAGAGTAACTTTACATTAATTGGAGTCAACAAACAAGCAGGAGAATACACAAATGACATTAAAAAAAGTTCACAGATATCATGACAGAAAACTTTCCTGGTAGAGAAAAAGAATTTGACAACCAGATAAATGAGGAATATAGAACTCCAATTAGTGATGATCAAAAGACTCTACATCCAGGCATATCATAGTCAAGATTCCAGAAATTCAACACAAGAATAGAATCCTAAAAGCCGTTAGAGAAAAGAAACAAATCACCTATAAAGGAAAGTCCATCAGAATTACAGCTGACTTCTCAGCACAAACTCTCAAGGCAGGGAGAGCTTAGAGTGAAGTACTCCAAGTTACAAAGGAAAACAATTTTCAACCCAGATTGATGTACCCCACAAAACTATCTTTCAAAATTGATGGAGAAAAGGGATACTTCCATGACAAAGAACATTTGAGGAAATTTATGACCACCAAACCAGCACTCCAAAATATTCTGAAGGACATTCTAGAATGAGATGATAAGGGCTACAACTCCATGACCCAGCAGAATGAATCCACCAGGGAAGGCAAACAAGTGGAGAGGAAAAAAGCGGGAAGCCAACAACAGGAAAATAACATGACAAGGATAAGTCAATATGTATCAGTTATAACCATCAATGTTAATGATCTCAATTCACCAGTCAAAAGACAGACTGGCAGAGTGGATCAAGAAGCAAGATCCAACAATATGCTGCATACAAGAAACACATTTAATTCAAAAAGAAATTTATAGACTGAAAGTCAAAGGATGGAAAACAATACTCTATGCAACGGGAATCCAGAAAAAAGCAGGGGTAGCTATACTATTGGCAGACAAAGTGAATTCAGCCCAAGACTGATTACAAGAGATAAAGAAGGTCATGATATCCTCATAAAGGGAACAATCCAAGAGGAGAAGATAACAATCATAAATATATATACAACAAAACCAGTGCACCCAACTATATAAAACAATTACTAACAGACATGAAAACTCAAATAAGGCCTAATACAATTGTATTGGGAGATCTCAATACCCCACTGTCACAAAAAGACAGATCAACTAGACAAAAAAATCAATAATGAAATATTAGAACTAAGTCAAACTTTTGAATAAATTGACCTAGTAGATGTCTATGGAGTATTCCACCTCACAACATCATAATCACATTCTTCTCAGCTGCACATGGGACAATCTCCAAAATAATCCATATACTGGCTCATAGAACATGCTTAAGTAAATGCAAAGGAATTGAAATTATCCCATGCATACTATCAGACCACAGTGCAAAGAAATTGAGAATCCATGTCAAAGAAAACCACAAGAAATTCATAAACACATGGAAATTAAACAGCACCCTACTGAATAACCAATGGGTCACAGAAGAAATTAGACAGTTTTTACAATTAAACAATAATGACAATACAACATACCAGAACTTGTGGGACATAATGAAAGCAGTCTTAAGAAGGAAATTTATAGCAGTAAATACCCACACCAGGAAAACAGAGCAAACACATATAAACAACTTAATGTTGAACCTCAAGCTTCTAGAAAAAGAAGAGCAGGCTGAACCAAAAGCTTGTACGAGGAAGAAAACTATAAAGATTAGAGCAGAGATTAACACACTGGAGACTAAAATAACAAGGCAAAAATCAATGAATCAAAGAGTTGATTCTTTGAAGGGTTAAATAAAATTGACAAACACTTGGCCAACCTTCTCAAAAAAATGAAAGAAAAGACTCAAATCCATCCAATGAGGAATGAAAAGGGAGAAATCACAACAGACCCTGCAGAAACCCAGAAAATCATCTATACCTACTTTGAAAACTTATATTCTAACAAGATAGAAAATACACAAGAAATGGACAGATTCCTAGATACATAGAGATTACCAAAAATGAACCAAGGAGATATAAAAATCCTAAATAACCCAATGTCAATACATGAAATTGAAGATGTAATTAAAAGCCTATCAACAAAGAAAAGCCCAGGCCCTGATGGATTCACTGCTGAATTCTACAAGAAATTTAGAGAAGACCTAACACCACCACTTCTCAAACTCTTTAATGAAATTGAAAGGGAAACAATACTTCCAAATTCATTCCTGGAAGCAAGTGTTACCCTGCTACCAAAACCAGAGAAGGACCCAGCTAAGAAAGAGAACTACAGGCCAACCTCCCTAATAAACATTGATGCAAAAGTCCTCAATAAGATACTGGCAGACACTGCAGCAAATCGTCAAGAAGATTTACACCCTGATCAAGTGGGATTCATCCCAGAGATGCAGGGATGGTTCAACATACATCAATCCATAAATGCAATACACCGTATTAACAGAGCCAAGTTCAAAAATCATATGATCATCTCAATAGATGCAGAAAAAGCTTTTGACAAACTCTAGCACCCATTCATGATAAAAATTTTACAAAAACTTGGAATAGATGGTCTTTATCTCAATCTGATAAAAGCCATCTATGACAAGCCAACAACCAACATCACACGAAAAGGACAAAAACTGAAAACTCACTCTAAAATCAGGACCAAGATCTGGGAGTTTGGCTCAATGGCTTAAGCGCCTATCTGGCAGGCATGAAGTTGTGAGTTTGATCCCCGGTGCCACAAAAAAATCAAAATAAAAAAATAAAATAAAAAGTGGAATAAAAGCCTCAAAATAAGAAAATAAAATAAAAAGTGGAATAAAAGCCGGGCGTGCTGGCGCACGCCTTTAATCCCAGCACTCGGGAGGCTGAGGTAGGCGGAGCGTTGTGAGTTCAAGGCCAGCTTGGGCTACAACGCGAGCGCAAGGCCGGCCTGAGCTACATAGTGCGACCCTGCCTCAAAAAACCCAGGGCCGGGAGTTTGGCTCAGTGCCTTAAGCGCCTGCGCTGGCCAGCGCGAGGTTGTGAGTTCAATCCCCGGTGCCGGGGGAAAAAAAAAAAACTGGAATAAAATCAGGACCAAGACAAGGATGTTCACTGTCTCCACTTTTATTCAATATAGTCCTCAAAACTTTAGCTGGAGCAATTAGACAAGAGAAAGATGTAAAAGGAGTAAGGATAGGAAAGAAAGAAGTTAAACTGTCGTTATTTGCAGATGACCTACTTAGAAGACCTGAAAAACTTAACCAAAAGATTTCTAGATTTAATAAGCAAATTCAGTAACCTACCTGGTTACAAAGTCAACACTCAAAAATCAATAGCCTTCCTGTACACGAATAACAAACTCACTGAGAGAGAAATCAGGGAAACAATAGCTTTTATGATGGCATTCAAAAAAATGAAATACTTAGCAATCAATCTAACAAAGGATGTAAAAGACCTCTACATTGGAAACTACAGTACTCTGAAAAAGGAGATTGAAGAGGATATTATAAAATGGAGAGATATCCCGTACTTTTGGGTAGGAAGAACCAATGTAGTGACAATAGCCATACTTCCAAAATTGTTATACAGATTGATTGCAACCCCAATAAAAATTCCAACAGTATATCTCACAGAATTAGAGAAAACAATCCTAAAATTCAACGAACCAGAAGAGACCTAGAATAGCAAAGGCAATCCTAGGCAACAAAGACAAGACAGAGGGCATCACAATCCCTGACTTGAAATTATACTATAAAGCTACTGTGATAAAAAAAAACAGTGTGGTATTGCAAAACAAACAAACAAAACAGACCTGAAGATCAATGGAACAGATTAGAAGATTCAGAAACAACTCCAGACACACTAATTTCCCTTATCCTTGGCAAAGGTGCCAAACATATTCACTGGAAGAAAGATAGCTTCTTTAATAAATGGTGCTGGAAAACCTGGCTCTACACATGCCAGAGAATAAAACTAAACCCATATCTTTTACCATGTACTAAGCTGAAATAAGAATGGATCAAATACATCAACATTAAAACAGAAACATTAAATCTGCTGGAAGGTAGAGTAGGTAAAACTCTTGAAAACTTTGGTGTAGGCAAAGACTTTAGGAACAAAACCCTAATTGCACAGGAACTATCACAAAGAATCAACAACTGGGATCTCACCCTGCTAAAAAGCTTTTTGCACAGCAAGAGACACCACCAACAGAGTGAAGAGACAACCCACAACATGGGAGAAAATGTTTGCCAGTTGGATTACCATTGAGAACATATAGAGAACTCAAAAAAAATCAGTCCTCTCAGATTTAAAGACCTAATCCAAAAAATGGGCATCTGAGATGAATATATACTTCTCAGATGAAGAAATACAAACAACAAATAAATATATTTGAAAAGATGTTCAACATCACTGGTCATTTGAAAGATGCAAATAAAAACAACACTGAGATTTCATCTCACCACAGAAAGAATGGCTACTATCAAGAAGTCAAACAATAACAAATTTTGGATGGGCTGTGGGGGAAAAGGAAACCTCCACTGTTGGTGCGAATTCAGACTGGTGCAACCACTGTGGAAATCAGTGTGGAGATTCCTCAAAACACTACGATTGGAGGTTCTGTTCGACCCAGCTATTTCCCTTCTGGTTGTCTTCCCAAAATAATTAAAAACATCATACCACAGTGATGTATGTGCATTCATGTTTATAGTAGCACAGTTTTTAATAGCCAGATCTTGTAAACAACCTAAATGCCCATCCACTGAGGAATGGATAAAAAAAGATGTGGCATTTTCATATAATGGAGTACTACTCAGCCATAAAGAAGGATAAACTGGAGACTTTTATAGGTAAATGGATGCACCTTGAGAACATACTCATTAGTGAGATAAATAAGACACACATAGCCGGGCGTGGTGGCACATGCCTTTAATCCCAGCACTCGGGAGGCTGAGGTAGGCGGAGCGTTGTGAGTTCGAGGCCAGCTTGGGCTACAACGCGAGCACAAGGCCGGCCTGAGCTACATAGTGCGACCCTGCCTCAAAAAAAACCAGGGCCGGGAGTTTGGCTCAGTGCCTTAAGCGCCTGCCCTGGCAGGCGCGAGGCTGTGAGTTCAATCCCCGGTGCCGCAAAAAAAAAAAAAATAAATAAATAAATAAGACACACATGTGTAAACATTGTATCATTTCATAGTGTGAGAGGCTGAAAGAAAAAACATGTATATATGTACAAGTGTATATATATAAAATAATAATTAAGATAGTTATACTACTGATTTCTCTGAGTTCACTGAAGAGAAAGATTTTTGCTGGTATTGTTTGAACAATTGAATGCAGATGTCTTGTGCTCTGGGTGAATGATCTGGGCATGACCATGTGCAATATATGTACCATTGTTACCTCCTGATTGATGTGTTTTGAAATTTTGTTGCATTTTTTTGTTTTCTTCTTCTTCTTTTTTTTCTCCTTGAAATAAAATGGATTTGTAAAATAAAAAGTTTGGCTCAGAAAATAAAAATAAAAATAAAAAAATAAATCTTACCCACTATTACTGCTTTTCTAGACTGGGCATGATGGCACATGCCTGTAATTCCATCATTCTGGGAGGCTTAGGCAGGAGAGGATCACAGGTTTGAGCTCAGCCTGAGCAATTTAGTGAGGACCCGTCTCAAAATTAAAAATACAAAGACAGATCTGGGGATACAGGCTAGTGTGTAAAAGTCCTGGACTCATTCTTCAGAAAGAACCAGACTATGTTAACCTGCTTGGTAATGTGAGGGGCACTTTCTTACTCAAGTCTTCCTCATCTTTTTGGAATATTCCTCTGCCTGCCACCCTGGCCAATTAATTCAATGTGTGAACAATATAAATGTATATCATTAGGGGACTGTCTGATTAAGTTTTGGTGACTCCATTTCCATGAACTACACTGAATACATTGAAAACAGTGTGGTGGATTTGAGTGCTAATGAGCAGAGATGGCATTTATATTACAAAGATGGCATTTATATTATCAAATGAAAAGAACAGAGAAGGGATCGCTTTACTGGAGAACATGGTCAAAGTTTCGATGGCACTGTGTTCCGTGGTCAATAATGAAAAACAATAGCATGCAGAGTACATATTCTTATGGTTCTTCATGCTTTGGAAGTAACAGTGAAATGGAGGGTGACCTTCAGCTCAAACAGACCCCTCAGGACAAAATGATTCCCAAGATGATAAATGACAAGAAGCACAAATCCTCTGGACTTCTGCTTTCTACAGTCCCAGCCTGGAGTTAATTATGAATCTGGAGCAGCTCAGGTCTCAAAGCATCCAGTCCAGGAATCCCAGGAGGCCTCATCTCAACAAATCCCTGCTCCTGGCTGGATTCAGGGCACCATGCCGCTCTGTGGATTGAACCTGAGACCCTTGAAAGAAGCTGTGTCCCTGACCCAGGAACCAAATTTCCACTGTTGGTTCCTCTACCCCCTGCACCTTTACCTCTTCCAAATCAAAATTTCCAATCCCAGACAAGATTAAGACTGAGACAATGTGTATAACCTTGAAAGCTGCTGGCAAAGGGAAAGGTGACAGCCAAAACAATCCCTAGTTGTGAAACAGGAAACAAAATTATCCCAGCACACACTGAGTGCCTCACAAGAACAAGTAGAAACCTGAGTGTGAAATAAAATCAGCAGGAAAACAAACATATAGCCTTTGTAATTCCATATCTTTCATGATATTAGAAACCAGTGTCTTAAGATAAAATAAAATTTTTTTAAAGTCCTGAACATTGGTCAGAAATAAAGAAAGGATAAGAAATTTCCATGACAAGTGAAAGAAACATCATTTGCATCTGAGTTGAATCAGCTATGAGTGTGCGTGAGCTTTGAGGAAGTTGAGGAGAGTGGCCAACATGAACATTTCTGTGGGGTGAGAGTAGGAGAAGGAGCTTGGGTGTGACTGGAAGGAAGTGAGCTGATCCATTGTGAGTAACCCCACTTACACATTCACACAATCATTGAAAAACTGCTGCAGGCAACGTATGAGCAGGAAAGGCAAACTTAAAAGTCATAAGATGGAAAAGCTAGCAAGTCTGATTTGATCTTTACACATTGCATGAGTGTGTGAAATAAGCACACAGTACCACATAAATAGCAAAAAATTTAAATTAATAATAAATATGAAGCCAAAAGCCGGGCGTGGTGGCGCACGCCTTTAATCCCAGCACTCGGGAGGCTGAGGTAGGCAGAGCGTTGTGGGTTCGAGGCCGGCTTGGGCTACAACGCGAGCACAAGGCCGGCCTGAGCTATATAGTGCGACCCTGCCTCAAAAAAACCCGGGCCGGGAGTTTGGCTCAATGCCTTAAGCGCCTGCCCTGGCAGGCTCGAGGTTGTGAGCTCAATCCCCGGTGCCGCAAAAAAAAAAAAAAAAAAAAAAA
>RJWM01003420.1:0-113721 GCA_004363535.1 Dasyprocta punctata
TAGACTTTTAAACTATCTTACAGATACCCTTATATAAAACTATGTCTTTTTTTTTCATACCTTCCTTCCTCGGTTCCCCTTGTAGTACCTCTTATTGTCTTCTAACTAAATGTCCTTACCAATTGGCCAAATATAGTCAAACGAGATAGTACTGAAAAACCAATAACAGATAAGATAATGGGGGGAACACATAGTAATGGTGCGTTGATTTCTATGATGCCTCATGACAGCCCATGTTAAAGTAGCAGCTCTGATTACTTTTGTCAGGGTTTCCTGACCCTTCCAATTTGGTCTTTGCCTGTAATGCCTGGCATATGCCCTTGGTTTGCTCATGTTGACCTGTAGTGGGCCCGTTCCTCAACCCAGAAAAGGAAGACTCACTGCTCATAGGACTTCCTCCTAGTCATGTGGCCACATACACAAAGATGGAGGGGCCCAGAGCTAGCAGAAAGTCAGAAGTGTTGGTGAGGCAAGAACGGAGGATACCATGTGAGTGGCACATAGTAGGGGTTTAACTAAGAGGAACCTGTTCATCTACTTTGATGCTAAAGAGGCTCCTAGCATAAATGGGGTTCCTTGACCTATAAGTTGGGTCTGAGCCTGAAGATTTCTCAGTGTAGGCAGACATACCAGCTGTCAAACAATCTCAACCAAACCAGAATAATGTGTACTAGAAAGTCGTATTGTCATATGATTATTCATCCACATAGATTTTGCAAGTACGTTCTACATATGTGCTTCGCAGTGAGTGGCATGTTTAATCTTTTTATGTGTGCCCTTCCCTGCAAGGCTTTGGAGTTTACTTGGAAAGAAAATAACTGCATCTGATAAAGCAAACATGCACTGTGCGCTGTGTGATGGAAGAGCTGTGGCACCACCTTCGTGCTCACTTTAGAGTTCTTGGTTGCTTTATACTCTAGACAATTCTAAATTCAATGAAAATTAGGTTCAACAAAGAAAAGGAAAAGAATATTAATCTTCCAGATGACTAGCCCAAAAAGAAATAATTAATATTTCTTACTCTACTTGGAGACTTCATTAAATGATGCTTTGTTAAATCAAAATTTGTTCGGAAAAATTTGTTCAGAAGTAATAGCCCTTGGAGTCTCTTCTAGTCAGTATATCTGAAAAGATCCACCAAATAGTATTTACAGTTGAATCTGTAAAGTTGAGACCAAAATGATTTTTAATTTAACCCCCCCCCCCGTGTTGTCAGCGTGCTCCATGAGAACAGGCTCTGGACCTGTCTTTAGTTAACACAGAGTAGTTTAAGAAAACAAAAGTGGAAAGCAAACAAAGCCCTGTATTACATAACAGTGGGAAACTCTGTAGGGATGAAAGCTTTGCAGTGAACATGTCATCATAAACGTTAGGTAATGTTACACTCACATTTCAGGAAAGACTATCCAGAAGCTGTCTTATCGTTGCGTTCCTTGGGTTGATTTTAGTTTGACTTTAGTGTTCATCGTTTTACTTTCATAACATTGATTTCATATGCTTTGATGGCCTCTATCAAAACTACCTTCCAAAACACATCTCACCACTGACCATTACAAATCTCATCCCTTCCTATGGTCCTTGCCACTTTATTTTGAATCTCCCACCTGGCTGATAACTCTTTACCTATCTCCTATTGTCTTCCTATTTTTTATCCTGAATCATCAAATGATGATGAACAACCACTTATTTGCCAAGGAAAATATCATTAATTATACCCATTTTAAGGGTTTAGTCCTGTCCCATTGGATTTCAAATTCCATAGTTCTACCTCAGAGTTTAAGAATATAAAGTTTTGAATTGTTAGACAAACCTTAGGGATTTATCTATTGTGCTAAACAGAAAAGGGATATTTCATTTTTATTTGCATTGGAGCTCTTTCTTTGAATTTATTTTCACAGAATTCCATCGCAGAATTTTTAGATTTTTTTATAGTAATTAACAAGGAATAGGAAAATTTTTGTGGTGTTCTAGATCAATCCATATTTGTTATTATTTCAGTTAAGTGAAACTATCTTGCCAAAGTGTGGTTTTAAGTTAAGGATATTATTTTGCTTCTAATCTTTAAGCAGTTATTTGTTATTTTTAGTGGTTGTACTTGCTCTAGCCAAGATCTCCACTTCTCATTAATTGGTTTGATTACTAATTATAGCTAAAAGTACAAACAGAATTACAAAATAGAAATTATTTTGATACTCGAGGACACTAAATACCTTTTTAAAGGGTATTTTTTAGTGTAATCCGGTAAGTTGCTTGAGATGAATTAAATTATAATTTCAGATGTAGTAGGAAACAGAATGGATGATAAGTTAGTCATTAGAATCAGGAAAACTAAACAAAAGTGAGAAATTTTTGAAACTCATTATTTAAGTCAAAACTTACTAAGTTTGGGACCTTAGTCCCTAATTTAAGACCCACACTAGCAGAGTGAAGAAAAAAATTGAGACAATTATCCACTTGATTCAGACAAAAAATAGAGATCCAAACTCAAACAGTTTTGCCTAAATAATATTGTGTTTGAATATTTTTTTGCCTGAATTTTTTTGTCTCAGTTTGCTACTTCATCTTGCTAGGCTAGATCTAAAATTCAAAATTATTTTTATGAAAATTTTCAACTTGGATTGCACTTGATGCCTTCATTACTTTTTAATATTTGAAAACTAACTTATCAGAAGTTCTTCAATCTGATGGCCCTTAAAAATTTTGCATTTTTTTTTTCTGAAGCAATATAAAAAATGCTTATGGTGTGTATGCAAGCTGCTGTTTTAATTAACTTTCCTGAATTTCAAACATCTATATTTTACTCTCTTATATGCTTTTAACTAAGGTATAGTAGATGCATTTTTGCTTCAATACTAATTTAAGGTGTAATATTCATTTCTTTAGAGAACATTTTTGTTGTTGTGCATGCCTAGTGTTTTGTACGTTGTATATTGCATTCAGAATATTTTTTTCCTTCTCACCTATCCACAATGCAATGCCGTTCCCATGATGCACCTCTGCTTGCTGTTTACCTGTATGTTAATTCGCTTGAATCCCATTGGCCCACTGCCATCATGTGCTCGCTGCCTGTTATTAAAAGACTCAGTCGACTGCCAAAGCAATGAAGCGACCTCTCGAAGCAACTGTAGACCTGGTACTTTGACCTTTCACCTTTCGCTTTGCATGTAGCTTTTCAGAGAACCATCTGAGATTTGTATTACTTATAAAATATTGGTTGCAAACAATCATTATTATTAATTTATTGAAAAAATTCAATAAGGTGTTTAGTCATCTCATTTTCATATGTAATCTGTGAAATAAATTAATCCTAACAAATTTTAATACCTTTTCCAAAAGAGTGAAGCAAATTTAAATTACTTGGCCCCGGAAAATGCTTACTGTAATTCTTATTAACCTTTAAATTCAAAAAAGTTGCCATTTATAGTTAAAGAAAAGAATAGGTATTAATAACACAAATGCTTCTTTCTCCCTCCTGTAGAATAGTTTAACCCATTTTAAAAGCTGAAGCCATTTTTTTCGTTGTTGTTGCTTGATAGTTTTTCTTTTCCTTAGTTGAGATGCTACTGTTTTGGGTTACAGAAATCATGCTTTCGCTCTCAGTAACAAATTCTCACTCATTCGACATTGCCGCTGTTTAAATTAAGGTGCATGGCAGAGGCATCTCCTTAGCTGTCATCTTTTTTTTTAAACAAACAAACGAAAAAAGAATGTTGCAATTGATGATCTCTGTGGACACGGAAGGTGTGTTTCCTTTCAGTTAGACATATCTTATCAAATTCTTCATTTATAGGCCTTTCCTCCTGGTGCTCTTCATCCTTTACCAAAGAGACAAGCACTTGAAAAAAGCAACGGTGCCAGCCCGGTCTTTAACCCCAGCGTCTTGCACTACCAGCAGGCTCTGACCAGCGCACAGCTGCAGCAGCACACCGCGTTCATTCCCACAGGTACGCGCCCCTCCGCCCCACGTGTGTGTCCTCGTGTCCTTCCGGTCATGTGCTTTCTTCTCATTTCTTTAAGCTGTTTGGTGGAATCTAGTTTGCATTTCGAGGTACAATACAGCCTGAAATGTATCCTTGTCATAGATATCTAGACAGACTGACCTTGCTTTGATAGCGAAAGACTCAGGATTCTAAAGCCAAATATTTGACAGGGCTGAGTGACAGATTCACCCTCTGAGAAGTAGAGAGTAGTTAGGACTTCTGGTTTTTCTTATAGTCAAACAAGGCCTGTAAAACTGTTTATGTAAATAAGACCTTTTACATGTGACAATTGAAATTTGTCCCTAACACTGAATGACCTGAAAGTATCAATTCCAGTCAATACTAACCTTTTTTTTTCTATTTCTACTCAGAGCACTAAAAAAACAAAAAGCTATTCAAATTAAAGCAATCCTATACTCATATTTTTATATCCATTCTATCTCTTTTTCCATCTTCCTCAACTTTCACCAAGTTCACAAAGCTATAGAGCTCTTTGCCAATGCTTGATGATATGAGGTGCATTAACTTATTATTTCACCAAGATCGATGGTATTAATCATAAAATCACAGAGTTTAAAGGATCCTTAGTGGTCTCTGCATCCAGATGTTTTACAGATGAGAAAACTGAGGCCCCCCCCTCCATGAGAAGTGACTTTCCAAGTTGGCACAACTGAGAGAAGATAGAGAACCTAGGTCCCCTGCGCTAGTCCATTTACATACATCATGCCACACATGTGGTTTCTGTCTATGGGTTCCACAGGGTTCCCAAAAAAAAAAAATCAGATCAAAGTAGATTTTTAAAAACTGGAACAAAACAGATCAGTTACAGGTGAAGGAATAAAAGTAGAAGGCATGTCAGTTCTCCCCCTTTTGACCACTTGGTTGACCACAGACCCAGACAGACACACACACACACACAATACACAGTTACCATAATTCAACTGTGCTTTTCACCTGTTAGTCAATGTTAGAAGCAGGAGGTGACTTAAACCTTGATGGGAAGACCATTGTTTGAGCTTTTTCTTTCAAAGTCAAAAGTCCTCATCTCACTATAGTGAGCTAAGGTGAATGTAGATGAATAGTAATTTCATTAAAAAGAGCTTACTGATCCTAATTCACAAGATTGGACTTTTCCAGTGGATTGTTCATTCTTTTAAATTCATAGCAAATCAAGAGTTAAGAGTAGAGAGAGTTAAACAAACGTCGGTGATATTTCGTGTTACAGCTGTACCCTCACATGAATTAGTAACCAGGAAGCAACTATATTTATTACATGAAAAATATAAATTATGCAAGAAAATTTTAATTTTCTTATCTTAGTCCTGAACTTATCTTAAAAGAAACTCACAGATTTGTAAAAGGACTCTAATTCAGTAATTTAACTTTTGCCCTACTATAACCTTAGGTGGTGACATTCCATGCTGGAATAGCGTAGCAGTGTTTGTACTTGGATCCTGCTTAAGAATAATACAATCATTAAATAACTTCTAGAAGGTCAGTTTACCCTGAGGTCTTCTATGCTTTCTGCAAGTGTCACCTTGTAGACCTCTTGATCATGAGATTAAGGGACAAAAAAATTAAAGAAGACTATACCGAGGGGAAAAGCATAAAAAGACAAACCTGCTTTGGAAAAATAGGTCTTAATGCCTTTGCCATCTTCTGGGAATACCCAGGGAACACAGGAGCTCAGCCTCACACAGGACTCTGAAGCTCTCTAATGCATGTTTAACACTCCCGGCCAATAATAACTGATTGGTTAAATCACTAAAAGAATCTTCACTTAAAAACACTTCACCTGGAAACCACTCAAATATTTCTAAAGCAAGGATGAATAATATCCAAATCAATAACCTCGTTGCTGTTGATGAAGCATATTGTATTTATTGTGGACCCGTTAGGTATTAGTTGCCTGTGGTTGTGCACTTCTGCCCTCTGGTGGATTCTCTTGGAACATTTCAAGTGTGCTGGCAACCCTCGTATGATGGGCTTTGAAAGTCAGGATGGGTCCCAGCCATTTAATTCTGCGAATCAGAATTAAATTTTGGGAGATTAAGATCATAGTGAAAAGACATGTGGATGTTGTATTCTGAAATTATATTTAAACTTTGAAGAAAATGTTTACATTTCTCTTAAATGAAGAAAGAGAAAATAATTTTGTTAAAAGGAAATGAGCATACTCTTTCTGAAATCCATAACAGAAATTTCAGTGTTCCTGTTAGGTCAAGTTTTTGTTTCAGAGTTTCTTTCTTATAAACCACGTTTTCAATCTTATTTTTAAAATTATAATGATAATATTCATCATCAATAATGATTGTTTTTAAACCTCTGCATATCAAATGATGTTCGAAAATAATTTTTGTAACTTGGTAGGTGGTGGGCCCATTATTTTTACATGGACAAATTTTCTATTTTTATGGAAATATTTTACATAAGCAATTATCATAAATATGAAGCAAAACACATATTCTTCTCCTCCCAGAGTTTATCCTCTATTAGCTTTCATAGGAAAGCTTTTGATAGACTACAAAAACTCTCCCATAGACACAGTGTGAATCTGCCTTCAGGCTATAAGGCATTAATATCCCAAAAAACAGATTCTTCTCCAAAACCATACTAGGATAATTATTGCCCTGGTTAATGGCTTACCACATTTGCAATAGGTGGGGTTTTTCTTTTTTCTTTTTCTTTTTTTCTTTTCCAATAGGGATTATTTTAACTAAGTAGTTATACTTTTTCTTTGCTATGTTAGCAAAGTGGCAAAACCACACATAGTTACAAAAATAGCAGCTAAATAGTTCTTGGCATTTTTCTGACAGGTTTATTCTGAGTTACTGCAAGTGTTTTTATAGATATTATCTCATTATTCTTCAAGATGTTGCAGTTCTGTTAGTGGCAAGAATGATTATTTGCATTTTGCAGATGGAAAAACTGAGGCTGTACCCACCCTGTAATGTGGTATATAAAATTAGTGAAATTTCCCAGATAATTCTGGCTCATGCACTAGAGCTAAAGTGTTTGTGCAACTGTGTCAGAAAATATTTGAGGAGACTTTGTACATGGAATTAGTGCCCTGACAAAAAGCCTCAGCTGGTCAGGACAATGGCAACCCACAGAGTCCTTTGTTGATTTATTTCATTACTTTAGAAGCACAAAATAAGTCACACGTGGGAACATGCTAACCTGGATATTGCCTAATGGTGAGAAGCCATACCTGATACATAAAGTCATCACACAACTTGTTGAGGCAGTTATTAGTAATCAGTAGAAATTGTATCCACATAAGCACAGTAAAATTGATTTGTTCCATTGAATTCAGTAAACATTTCTTGAACACATAATATCTTCTGGGTTCCAGAGCCAGTGAAGAAAATGCAAAGGAATTGAGAAGTAGGTGAAAACCACATATAATGCATAGCATTTAGGATGGGCTGAGGGTCTGAGAACAATCAGGTGAGAGTGAAGGAAAGAAAAGGAGACAGTGTGTTCTGCCTTCCGCAAGTACCACAGGTGCTGGTTACAAAGGATATAAAGAAAGACTATTGAGAGGAGGAAAGTTTTGCTTGAAGCATTGAAAGAGAAATGAGATTTTACCCTTGGGGGAAGAGCATCTCAGGCAGGGATGTAAGCATCTGAAGAACAGGAAATTGTTCATTGTTGCTGTAGCACAAAGCATTCATGGGAGAAAGTAGAGGGAAGATGGCAGAGGTGTGGCTTGCAGAGCTGGACCAAAATCTGGCTCTAGGTAAGAGCCACTCACATGGCAAAAGCTATGTTTCTCCAATATTCACATCCCTCTCAGGCCAGGTAGAGAGAAAGGCTTATCCAATTAATTTGGTTGAGCATTTCAACACCTCTAGGATAGAGACAAAGTGACATAACCACCATGAATCCATAGTGGCTACAGGAACTGCTGTTGGTTATCTGTCCCCCAGATGATGATGGTATGTGTGACACAGGAAAGTCTTCCAGGAAAGCCTGTCCACTTTGGAACTCAAGAGAATATGAGGCAGTTTTTATAGGGGTGACTTTGAATCCAGCCATGGTTAACTTCAAAATGAAATCATTCACAAGCTTGGGGGCTTTAATAAATTTTAGGAACACATTGTGTCCCCCCCCCCGCTCTTACTGATGGTTAAGTACATCCATCCAACACATTAATCCCCTACTATATGACCCATAGGCCTAGCCAGACAGGATCTCTGCCTTTCTGACTTTACAGGAAAGGAGGAGAGATGGATGTTCAACAAATACCCACACAAATATATAATTAAAGATTTTTAGAGTACCATGAATGAGAATATAATGAGTTTGATCAGATTAAAATAGAAAACTGATTTACATGGCTCGAGGAGGTAGGTGAAAGAACAGTTGAACAGTTTTCTGAAGTACCATGTACCCTGAGACCTGGAAGATGAAAAGAGAGGGTGGTGATTATTCTCAACAGAGGGGACAGCTTGTGGGAAGCTCAAAAATAGGACAGAAGTGTTACGTGTTGCGTTCAAAGCAATGAAAGATTCAGCTGTCTGGATCCTGGTACCAAGGAAGAGAGATGTGGGACAGCATGGAAAGGAAGTCAGAGCTTGGACCTCAGGGGCCTTCATCCCACACGCAGTAGAAGCCAGCAGATGATTTGCCGCTGAGGAGCAACCAGGCATACACTGAGCGATGCTGACTCTGTCAGCAGGTTGGAGAATGACTGGGGGGATAGGAAGACCTGTTAGGGTGCTGTCACATAGCCAGGATTAGAGATAATAGTGAACAGGACTTGAGAAGCAGCAGTAATGATGGACAGACAAATGCAAATTGCATTTCAGAAATAGGATTGCTTTGGCTTACTGGTGAATTGAACCTGGGAATGTCACAAGGGAAAGTAGCGTCAGACATAACTTTAGTTCAGGCCAGAGGTCTCCATGGACACCAAGTATTTGAGATACAGTTTTACCTTATTGAATTGGAGAACCATTGCTTCTCAGCCTTTTAGCTAAGACCAAATGAATTGGAGACCCAAAAGGTCAGGCAAGCACTTAGGTGAAGGCCCTGGGCTTAGAGAAGAGATCTTGGCAGGAAACATAAATGTGGAAGACATGAGTTCATGGATGGTATTTAAATCCATGTATTGAATGAAACACCAGGAAAACACAGAGTAGATGAAAGAACCCAGAACTGAGTCTGCAAACTTCCAGCATGTAACGATAACAGAGCTCAAGGAAGGAAGAATATTGCAAAGCAAACAAAAGAGGGTTACCAGGAAAAAATAGGATGTGTGTGTGTGGGTGTGAGTGTGTGTGAGTGTGATCAAAAGTCTAAGGGAAGACAGTTGTTTATTATGGAGGTATTATTGGCAAGTATGAAGTGCTGCTGAGATCCCGGAACAATAGATTAAGGTGCAAGTTTTCACCAATGGCAGCAATGTAAAGGGGTTTTTTGTTTGTTTGTTTTTGTTTTTGTTTTTGTTTTTCCAGTACTGAGGATTAAACCCAGGACCATCCCACTCAGCTGTATTGCCAGCTTTCTTACCTCCTTCTCCTCTTCTTTCTCTTCCTCCTCCTCCTCTTCCTTTTCCTCCTCTTCCTTCTTCTTCTGTTTTGTTTTGTTTTGTTTCCAAACTTTTGAGCCTGGGTCTCACTAAGGCACTGAGTTGCCAGACTGGCCTCAGACTTGTCTCAGCCTCCTGGTGTGGCAATGTGGAATTTTTAATGACTGACATTTGTAGTTTGAGTGGAGAGATAAAAATGAAACCAAATTGGAGAGAAGTAAGCAATGAACAGAGGCAAGGACGTGAAAATTCATGCATGGGTCACTTTCAAAAGTTTGTGAAGCTGCGAGACAAATCTGGAGAAAGCAGTTTGGAGGGGTGAGTGTATATGTGTGTGCAAAGTTGGATGGACCAGCACATGTTTGTTGCAGAGTCTCCTAGGAGCCCAGTTAAACAGGTCCTTTTTCTGACTAGGTAATGCTAGCCTGATCAGAATGCCAGTGGGGTAAGAAGTCTCTCTCTGGGATGAAGTGCTCAGCCAAGGGAATAAAGATGGACAGACTTCAGGTTTCTCATCTAATAGCTCAGAAGGCGGTTCTGAGAGCTTAAGTGTTCACACCTATGCTAATAAAAATCCCTTCTCTGACACCTACATCACACCCAGTCATTGTCAAATCCATATATTACCTAGATTTTTATTCTAAGGAACTGAAGCAGTAGCAGATAATCCCTGAAAGCTGTGAGTCAGTTCTTTGCCGGCTCTGCACAACACACATTTCCATCACACTCAGAGTGTTCTGGTCCGTGTGCATTATAAGGCCACCCATAGGGAAGGCAGCTATTCCTGAGGCAAAGCTGAAACACCCCGCCTATTTAGATACCAACTCGGGAGTTCCTCGGGGTTCTTCCAAGGGGCTCTGTCAGGTATCACTTTATGTAACTCTGAAAATAGCCCCGTGCCTGAGTCCTGAGTCAGCCCTAGTTTTGCACTAACTTGACTTGACAGTCTATAGACTTCCTTGCTGGGTGCCACTCCTTTATTATAGTGAATCTCAGAGCAGAAAGTAGATCACAGACGCATGTAGGCCATTCTGCCCCGCAGCTTCCATCCTCCTACATTACTGGTTTTCACAGTTGACAATCAAATCAATTTTTATTTGATATTTTGATTTATAATTTGTCTGTATTCAAACAAAATTTTAATGCAGTAAGTGCAGCATAATCTAGTGAATGTAAGATCTGGATTTAGGGCAGAGTCCTATTTCTAGCCTTGCCCTTGACTCTCACCATGCATGGCCTTGGAGGAGTTACTGTGCCTCAGATTTTTCATCTGTAAAATACTCCCTACCTCGGAGGATTCACTTGATAATGTCTGTAAAATACATTGAGTTCTTAGAGGAAGGACACTATAGCATTACCACACGTCATTCTGATTAGACTCATGCTGATGTGTATGAATAGAAAGTGTGAAAAGTAGTCTCAGAGTAAGCTTGAAATATTATTGGCTTCAAATAAGTCAGATATATTTGTGTCTGTACTGACAATGTGAACAGCCCTAAAAAACTGTGTTAACTAACCCTACTTATTTCTGATTGTGCTTCAATCTCACTTTGAATGTTAACTCTAAACCGCTAACCTGTTTCTTTCCCTTTATTCACTTTTTCCACCCACCATTGCATGACATCAGGGTCAGTTTTGTGCATGACACCCGCTACCAGTATTGGTAGGTTTCAACCTTTTTTTATTTGTCTTTTATATGATGTACAGTACCTTCATTTGTTTGAAATTTATTTCAGAGATGGTAGAAATGCTTTAGGAAATAGATCTGAAAGCTTATTTGGCTTTAGAGTTAACATATAGGTTTTTGTGCAATGTACTTGTATATTTAAGAAAATGACAGTTTTAATGTGACCTCTTGTGCTAAGACAATCACTACAGAAACATAAGACCACAAGTATGAGTCTGCTTTTTAATAATTTGTGTTTTGTTTCTCTTTATAGTTTATCTGGTATAGCATAAGAAAAACAGAGAGGCAGGCTAATTTCATCAATGTTTTAAAGTTTCATAGTGGTGTGCCTTTATCTCCTCTTTGCTGTGTGTTAGAGTTATCAGAGTTTCCCAGAAGTATTTATTTTTTAAAAAAAAATTGTACATGGATGTATTTTGAAACCAAATGTCCAAGCTTGCTTAATATTTTTAAATGCAAATTTGTGGATTTTTTTGTAATTTCACATTCCCTTAGATACTAAATTTTAATAGCCCATAGCTAGCCTCGCACATTTCAATGTCTTGGTACAAAAATCTGTCTTTAGGACACATGGATTAGTTCTCCCTTAGAACCCAGAAAAATAAACTTGGGTAAAATTTGTCTGGCTGCTTTACATCAAGACCATGATTTCTGCTCCACTATTTATTGATCAAAATAAAACACAATTCACAGCAATTCCAGTACATATGAGTAATGCCAAATTGGGAAAAAAAATTCAATTTAACTACAGTTAATTCTGAAGGACATTCTAGCCCAAATTAGGCCTACAAATATTTTAGAACTTTTGCATATTCTAGATTTGATTATGACATATTCTTACTTCATTGGCTACTACCAATCATATTTTTAGAAACAGCTATTAATTACATTCACTGTACGCTCTGAAATGGGAAGGGAGCTATTGTTAGAAATAAAATGTTTATAAATACAACAACCAAAGTAATCTGCTTTGGCCTTTCTGGGAATCACTGATTATGTTTTAAAACTTCCTTTAATTGTACTTGTAATAAGCTATTTTCCCTTTTTTATTTCTCTCCCATGCTTCCTTGCTTTGCATTGTGATTGCATGCCATCTGCTGGTTTAACCCATGATGGCTTGCTGCTCTGATATTCACCATGCCAAAATACCACTTCTATTACCATAATGCTACACCCTCCTGTTCATTGCTCCCATGGTTCCCCTCCTGAAAGTACCCATGATGCACAGCGCTACGTCCGCCACTGTCTCTGCAGCAACAACTCCTGCAACAAGTGTCCCCTTCGCAGCAACAGCCACAGCCAATCAGGTTTGCTCCTTTTAAAGCTTTCTTTCACAAATCCCAAACTCTAAATGAGTGCTGATATTTAAAAAAAAAATTCTCGGTGAGAATTTTTTTTTCATGTTTATCCATCAAATTTTATTTTTTTAATTAGTTTATAGCAAGCATTTATGGACAGGTTGCACTTATTTAGAGTTAACATTTACTGCAAATAATGATGTAGCTATGTTTTGTGTTGCACTGTTTGTTTTCGTACCTAATATTGTGTAATTAACCTGACAGGCTTAAATTCCTTTTAGTACAGCATTACTTATCCAGTGGTTTGTGAATTGTTGCATAAAAATTATAGAAGCAAACCCATGAGTGCTTCAGAAATGGCTCTGTTTTGATTCTGATCATTCAGAGCCTATCATCTATGGTGGAAGCAAAAAATTATCTTGGAAAAGGCTCCCCTTTTGCCTGAGTTTCCAAATTTGAGGTCTGAATAATTCTTATTAACGTCTGACTTTGGGCATAGGTGCCACAAGACTGACTCAGTCCCGACTTGACAATCTGTTCAGATGCTGGTGTAAAACCATACTAGAAGGAGAATGATGTATCACTGTGTTCACAAAGGCTGGATATTACTGATTAGGAGAGTTTAACTCTGTTGGTTTAATGCATGTGCCAATAAGACCACGGATGTGATACTTCCTAGTGAGAGCCAGATGACTACTTCCCACTCTGTGGTCACAAGCTGACTGTGCCCCTGACCCTGCTGACCAGCTTCCCTCTCTGTGCGCCTGTCACGAGGACACGGATGTGAGCTGACTGAGCGTAAGCTCTCACCTCGCCTAGTAAAATACTTTACTGCGCATGCCCTCCCTTCCTAGAAGAGCAATTTTGGTTCTTTGTTTAGTTTTATGTTTTGTTTTGTTCTGTTTTGTTTTTTCTAATAAAATCAACTGTGCTAATGAAAGATGAAGACAGATATAAGAGAAGACTTGGAGGGGAGGGCCAGGCTATTAGGGACAATGGTAAGTTGAGCACTAGGGGAAACCATGTCAAGGCACAAATGGCCAGATAACACCCTTCTGACTGGAAGGGCTGATTCACACTCAGGTGAGGATGAGATCCAGGGCTCTAGGTTTCATCACTGAGCGGAGAGATGCAAGTGGACTGGAAGGCAGGAAGAACAGAAGTTAAATCCCAGGGCAACTCCTACTGTGCCAAAGCAGGAGGGATCAGGAGAGAGTAAGCAGGGGGACAGTGCAGAGGCAGACAGAAACCATGCACTGACAGGTCTGTGTACCTCTAAAACACCAAGCTTTTCTCTGAGAAAAATCGACTCAGCTTCCAAACTAGTGTTAAAACAAGTGGCCAATAAGCTCCTTAGCTGGGGAGATTGTTTTTTCAATCACGTGATGGGAAAAGGGAGAGAGACTGTTTGCATCCGTCTCTTATTAGGTTCAAAGCACCTCGTGTCATTTACTCACTCTTTTTAGGGAAGCTGGATACTCATTTTCCTTAAGTCCTGCCTCTACCCACCATGTTTATATAATTCTTGACCCATTTGGGTTACAGAGTCCCTTTGTATGCAGACAAATTTGAGGTATAATACTACACCTAGTAGTATTTATTGCAGTAAAAATTTACCTGTACTTTATAGTAAGTTGAGCATTTCTGATGCCTAGAGATCTTTTCCAGGAAAGGAAAGGGTTAAAAAAAATACTTAGGATAAATATTTAGGATATATTATAAACACTTGGCAATACATCATACACACTTTTCCAGCATGGTGTTTCTTTGCCTCCATTTGATGAAGAGATTGCAAGCATACATGTATGTGTGTGTATGTGGAAGAGGTAGGGTATAGAGTGTGGGCTATTCAAGCTAAAATACATCACCCAAAAGGAGAGTGCGGTGGGTAAAGGAGCAGCAAGTTTAACATCAGTTTGTAGTTTGTCAGGTTAATAGTTGCTCCAGCATCACATGTAAATGATGAAGAACTCTTTCAGCAACTCTTAATGAAGGTTTGCTTGTGTGAAAACCACAGGAAGATAAATGATTGGAAACCTAAATCTTCAGATACACATTCTTATATATTATTAAGAAGTTTCAGAGAGCAAAACATTTACAAAAGAACTTACATGTCCTTTTACCACCCAAGAATAGGAAACAGGTTGCTAATGATGGTGAAATAACATTATCTTGTTAAGATTTTACACTTTAAACTCAAATTAAGGTGGGCATGGTGGCACATGCCTGTAATTCCAGCGCTCAGAGGCTGAGGCAGGAGGATTGTATGGAGTTCAAGGCCAGCCTGAACTACCTACTGAGATCCTATCTCAAAAAATCAAAAGTAAATAAATAAATAAACTCAAAGCAGTTTATGTAAATTGCAAAAGTCATTTCTTCACAATGAATCTCACTTCCTCATTTGTGAAAGGCAGCATAAAACTAGATGCCCTCTGAGATCTATGACTATTATGTGATGCCCAAAGCAGTGATCAGAAAGGTGAACACGAGCAGAATGTCGAGTGTAGTTAAAGATTGCAGAGCTCCTGGAGTAATAAGCGTCCTGCCTCCTTGTCCTTCCCTGAGCCATCTGTCTTTTACCCAAAATGCAGTTGAGTTTAGGGATTTTGACAGTGTTCTGTTTTGTTTTGTTTTTGTTTTTTTGCTAATCTAATCAACTCAGATTGTCAGTTTAGATATTTCAAACTCATGGGTACTTGTAATTAGACACCAGATATTAAGAAAATAAACTAAAGCTTCCCATGTTAATGTCCCTAGTCTGATGTTCTGTACACGTTAGCCCATGGTAAGCCCAGGAACATGCTCCCAATCCACAACTTTACCCTCACGTTCCATCGCTTATACAAGATTCAACTGAACTTACACTGGTGATTTGAAATTAAATAAAAACATAATCTAAATTAAATAAAAGCAAAATCTAAGTATTTTTTAAAAACATCTTGATTGGTTAGCTCTGGGAATAGATATTTAAACAAAAATATGAATAACTTTGTTAAGAGCTATTTCCTATTTCAAGTAAATATTTGCATTTTAATATACAAATTACACTAAATATTATTATTATTATTAACCACTTATGTATCAGTTATGAATCTAAATAGTCTCTCTAATATGCTATATGTTAGATGTTAGATATTTTATCCCATTATATATTATATGATAGAATACATATGTATAAGCATAAATACCCATTTAATCCTCACAATACTTTTATGAGACAATTTTCCCCATGCTCCTTTTACAAATGGTAAAGCTGAAGGAAAGGTTAACTATGTTAACCAAAGTCATATTGCTAATAAACGATTTTGTTACAGTTTAAACCCAGGCAGTCTGGTCTAGAGCCTTGATCCTAACTACCGTGGTGCACTACCTCTTTCTATAACTATGAATACACAAAAGTAATTTTTCCTGAAGTAAAACCATCTGTCCAGTGCAAAAGCACCAAACTCCATTGCTATAGGGGGAAAGGAAGTAGTCTGGCTAATGCAGTTCAAACTAAGGAGGATCAGGTAGTAGGGAGATAAACTGAATTTGAACATACCTGCCAGCTAGTTCTATAATAGCCACATCATACTTAGAAACTATGTAGCTGATCTCATTAATTCTATTTGATATTATAATCGGTAAAAATAATTTCTATAGAAGATAATCTAAGAAAGAGTTAGTCATTAGTCTTAGTCAAGCTGACTCATGGTTTTCTTTTGTCATAGACTTGGTTCCTAGCTTGTTAGTCTCACAAATAGCTCAGTAAGAAGAAAAATCACAAAATAATGATAATCTGTAAATAAGTCAACTTCCATCATGAACGAGAAAAGGAATATATAAATTTACAGATACCTATATTAAAAGAAATTCAAAGTATACCTTTAAAGAGGCACAGATAAACAGCTTAGTATATGACTTCCCTAGTTTTTTCATATGAGAAATTGAATCAAATAAGATGAGAATGCAGATTAAAATTCCTGTAACTTGAATGACTGTACTATTCTATGCTACTATTGCTTTAATATTTTTATTTGAAAATTACATTATATCTCAAAGGGGGAGAAAATAATTTTCCAAATAAATATATTTTTAGTTTCCTCAGTTATATACAGATATTATTCAGTTCACTTCACACCGTCTTGGGGTTTTTTTGTTTTTTGTTTTTTGGGGCTTTTTTTAGTACCAGGGATTGAACTCACAACCTCACACGTACCAGGAAAGCACTTGAGCTGCTGAGCTAAATCCTCAGCAGAGTCCATACCATCTTGGAAAGCTCAATTAAAATATAATTTTTATTCTGAGTCTCCCCCCAGCCTTCTCCCCCCTTCCCCCAGCTTAAGTTACATTTTTCTATCCTAGAATTCTTCAAGGATTGTCTGCACATCCCATAAGGCATCCTCATTAGGTACAAAGAAAGACAAGTGCAAGAGTGCAAAGGTTGGGGCGTATAAAGTTTAGCTGGAGAAAAACCAACATTCGGACTGCCGGCACCCGTCTGCAGGAGTAGCTCTGAGGTAGATTTGACACCCCCTGTACAACGCCTTAGAGCTGGGTTAAAGGGTTCAGGCCCTGTTTGGCCACTGGAAGGTTTTTAAGCAGAACAGTGATGGAAATAGCACTTAGGAAGACTGAGCAGATGGATTTGAGACAGGAGCGTCTGCAGAGGTCATGAAGTGGTTTTAACAAGAGCCTAAACCAGGACAGTGGCAGCGGACAAGCGACCTGCTTTGTCATGCCTTTGCCCATTATACTGGGAGTGTTACTTTAACCAAGGAGAAACGTGGGCATGATTTCATGCGGTAGCCAAGGCTGTCCAAATAAATGTCAGGTGGTAGACAGCGAGATACTGACACGAAAGGAAGTTGCTTCTTAGGACCTGAACTCAGTTCCTCTCAGGACAGCAGCTGGGTGGTCTCACTGACCTCTGGTGTGCCCACCCCAGCATATGGCTTCCCACGGCCTGACTCAGTGACACTTACACCTACCAGAGCTCCAAGCCCCCAGGCCTGCACTTGAGAGAAAGAGTCCTTCAGACTGAGAGAATACACATTACTCTCCTCGGGACAGGAGAGTCATTATCCACCCAGTTCATTCTGGCTTGTGAAGCCATGCCAGGAAGAAAAATCCTTACCGATTGGATATTAGGAATCTATGGAGCATTCTAAGTGGTGCCTTAAAGCTGGTGAAGTCAGATGATATTTCTGGCACTCGGTCACCCAGCACATTAACCACATCTCCAGAATATGCTGATTCATATTTACAATGAACCTCAAGACCTTGTCACATCTTTTGAACTTTCCTCCATTCAACAGAGGGTTGACCCTAGGAAAGATTTATTGAAAATTAGTTGATAATATATTGCATGCACGTATCTATCTATTTATTAGAATATTTGATAAGTTGGAAAGTTCCATTTTCCACACTGCCTGATATAAATTTTCTATAAATATGATCAATTTCCACAATATCTAATCAGAAAAATAAAATAATGACATGGAACCAGAATTGCCATCATGCTTCCTCTGGCCTGCTGTTCACTGCTAGAGAGAGAAGAGAAAGTCTCAAAAGCATCCTACTTTATGTATTCCTCACCTATGAATGTGAACACAAGCTCAAACCTGTATTTGTATACAGGTTCTTGGATATGTAAATTAACCTATGCTAACCAAGAAATGCAGAAAGAGAAGGTCATAGTTTACTTCGTCTCTCTTGCATCTCAGAATTTTATAAAATATCTATTATTCAGTACCATCTGTTGGGGCTATATTCAGACAAATGTAGGAGGCATTCAACATTCCCCACTATTCACCACTTGACCCATTTTGGGGCCTGTGTTCATATCGCAAGGAAAACAATCTTGGTTCTGTAAGGCCCCAGTGTGGGAGGAGTAGGCTCCTGTCAGATCTCTCTCCTGAAATACACCGCCAAGTGGCTGGCCTCTCCCTGTGAGTCTCAAACTGCGAAATGAAACACTCCTTTCCCAAAGTTTGCTCGTTTCTGGGAGCAGATTACAGAAAGCAGCTGAGCCCCAAGTATGTTCTTCAAAAAACTAAAAACAATCATGCTTAGAGTCCAGTCCTTGCAAACAGCACCGGGGCTGAACCATATCTCTCAGCGCTGTGCTGACACAGGGGGTTGGTCCACTTTGAAATTTTTATCTTAAATTCTGAGTCTAGAGAGTGGGTTGGGTTTCAGGATTGGATCTGGCTGCTTCAAACAAGACAGAATTTTGCCCCATCAAATATTTTGTAGAGAAGGCAGGGTGGGAGGTAACAATGAGATTGAAGCCTGCTTACAAAAACAAAAATTGCATTCAGCAATGAGTTAAAACTACTTATCAGTGTGAGTCTAAATGTCATTGTGCAGCATGGCTGTGGCACTGGAATTCAGACTTGCTAGTATGGTTGAAAAAAAATGGGTTTATATTTTTTGGAGGGGCTGCTCTGCCAGTCTTAGATGAACTTGGTTCTCTAAAAGCAATATAGAGTCAGAGGAATTTTTCTCTTCAAGAAGCCAGAAAGTGAGACAATAGTCCTTTTATTTTTCTGCCTTGGAAGCAACTCCTTTGCAGGACTACCATGAGGTATAATTAATAAATGTATTTTCAGATTCTCTAAGGAAAGGCTAAGTTATATAAGCGTTGTGATCTAGTACATTTTCATTTTCATGAATAATTTACACCTCCTGGTGAGAAGCTTGGGCAGAATTCTTTTGTATATAGCACCTAAAGACATAATATCAGTTCCAATTTTGTGCAGCCGAAGAGAAAAATGTCAAGAGTCCTTATGTGGAGCATTCCTGCCTGGTGGATTGTCCTACTTATTAAACCTCTAATCCCATCCTCTTTTGCATTTGGATGGGATTTGGGGGGACTTTTTTGGATTGAAAAGCCCTAGTCCCTGTAGTATTTTGGCTTTTGTTGATGGTAGTAAAACCATGCTCCATTTCTGTAATTTTAGATTTTCTCCTTTGAGTGCAACAAATACAAAGTTCATCCTATGTGTGTGTTATTTCCAGCTTTGGATTAGTAAAGATGAAGAGACTAGCTGCAAAGCAGGAATTCAGACTCATTTCCTAAGGGTGAATGATGAATAGGGTCTCATTCTTTCTAAGAGTTTTCATGATCAGAGTAAAACGTTCTCTAGGCATTTATCTACCCATGCTTTGCCACTGCTGCCCACCTTTATGCACTGCTACCTGAGTGTTCGGGGAAGTAGCCAGCCTTTCTACACAGGTGCCCGGCAGCAGAGATAACCTAGCTGTGGCTCCACTCACCAGCTACGGTGCCATCATGTGTCAAAGACACACTGGCTTTAGATTGGGCCTCTGCGCCTCCTAGACTCCCCTCTAGGCCACATGACAGGAGCCAGCGACTTCCATAGCCAGACATGTTTGAGTCTGCTGATCATTCCAGGGGCCACCAATTGGGGGGTGGTGCTCAAAATATTCAGGGATTCAATACCTAGTCAAGAGAGGTGACTTCATCAGAATAGGCCATTAAACAAAATAGTCTAATACACAAACAGCACTTTGTGGGGAGTAGACTCCATTGCAGGATCAATCTCATGCCTAAAGTGACTGGGGACATACCTCCAAGAGACCTGTAGGAATTAGATAAAAGACAAGTATCCTAACCACTTTCTCCATCACAGTGACGAAATACCCAATGCCTACAAATTAAAGGAGGAGTTTCGTTTGGCTCCCAGTTTGTAGATGTTTCAGTCCACAGTCACCTGGATGCAAAGCAGGACATCAGGGCACAGGGGCAAGGCGAAGGGGAAGCTGCTCATGTCTGGCATCCTGGAAGCAGACAGTATGAAGGGAGGAGCTGGGGAGGTATGCCCTTCCAGCCACATCTACAGTGACACACATCTTACAACGAGAACCCACCTCTTAATAGAAGTCAGTAATGAGCCCTCAAAATTCAGTTACTTTCCAAATGAAAAGTAATGAGAACCTATGAGAATGTGAGGCTGTGGGGGAACATCTGGATATAAACCATAATATAGGTAAGGGCTAGTGTAGAATATAAAGTGTAGAGAGGAGAATAGGATAAAGTAAAAACGGGACCCCACATTATAAATGCACCATCATTCAATTTTAAATATGTTATCACATTTAACTGTATTAGATAGGCTCTATCTTCCCTTTTACATGTTAAAAAACAAATGGAAGTTCAAATTTAGTCCCAGCTCTATTACAGTCTCCATTTGACCTAAAATCTGTCTGCCCTTGAAGCCTGGGTTGGTATGCTTACTGTAGCTATGATAAAATGCTTGAGATAATCAACCTAAAAAGAGAAAAGTTTAGTCTTGGCTCACGGTTTTGAAGGTTTCAGTCTATAGTCAGTTGGCCCATTGCTTTGAAACCTGTGGAAAGACAGTGCATCATGGTGGGAGCACATGGTAGAGGATCTTGCTCACTTCATGGTAATCAGGAAACAGAAGAGAGACAGGAAGGGGCCAGGCAATAATTCTCCTCAATGGTACTCTCCCAGTGACCTAACTTCCATCCACTAGGTCCCACTTCTTAACGGTTCCACCAGCTCCCAAGACCACCAAGCTGAAGGCCCAGCCTTTTGCATATGGGCCTTTGGGGGATTATAGCAAAGTCAGTGCTTTTCTTCATATTTTACATTCTTCCCAAAAGTGTATGTAGCTTAGAAAAAAATTCCAGAATCAAACTCAGCGTTTAGCTTAGGCAGACAAAGCAGCTATGATGTCAGATCTGATGAGGGGGACATTGCGGCTTATGTGAGTTGAACAACTTGCCTTGGCCATGCCACCAGTGAGGGAGAGAGACACCAGGCACTGAGAAATAGAGAATGTAGTGGGCAGTCCTACAAAATATAGTTGAATAGGTAAGAGGTCCCTGAGTAGCAGGATGAGAACAGGACAGGTACCATGGAATGAGAGGCTTGGAGACATCGGTCTGCTGAGAGTGAGTGTGTGGATCTAAGTGGGAAGAGGCTGAGTTCAAGATCAGTGCTAAGACAGCTACTTCATCCACGAAGTGATGAAATTAGGATAGAGAGAAGAGAAGATCAGAGGGAGGGAATGAACAATCGTGAGACACAAAAATTCAGAGAGGATTCTTGATCCTTTACGCCCCTTTGCTCACCCAGAGCCTGTATTGACCTCTGCAGTGCGTGCAGATCTCAACACCTTCCTCTTCGCGGCCACATAGCCTCCTTAGACAGCTTTCCTATTGACTTTCATAAACACTGGTTCTTGTCTACCCATATCCACTTTGATTTGCACTGGAAAAAAATTGTTGACTGGTATTTTTTGACATCCGTTTATGAAAACCTGTAGCTATTCCAACAATTAGAATCCATCGTGCCTGAGCATTAAGTATAGTAGGCTGGAGGTTTTGATCTGTTTGTTTTACTTTCAGTGATCAAATTACATTATTCTTATCATCAGTCCCTTTGTTCTGGATCCAAAGATCCCAGAGCTTATGTTAATAAGATTCTTATAATCAAATACAGACCTTTTTTTTTTTTTTCAATATTTACAGGGACCTCTGGAAGCAGCACCCTTAAACTGATTGTGGAAAATGTTACTTCTTTCGCCCCTGTCACAGGTACATCAGGCATTGTAGATCTGAACCGAACAGTATCAACTAGAAAGTCACAAGAACACACTTACTACTGTCATGCCAGACCTCCTTAGTAACAGAAAAATAGCGATGGTGCAGATTTCATTATAAATTGGAATAGGAGCGCAGATCAGTGAAGTGGCTTACCCAGCTCACATCAACACAAGGGGAGCAGGCCCGGACCCCACTGATCTGTGTCTCACTTGCAACAATCTCTTTTCACTTTCACCACTGCCTTCCTGAGAAAGTGCCTTACATGATCACAGAAGGGCCCCAAGGACTACAGAGCACATTGACTGCACAAATATAACTCAGACCACTGCCTTTCCTACCTCACTTACCATGTGCCAGACAATTGGCCTTTCATGGGAATTAACCTCTCTGATTCCTAAAATAGCCCTGTAAAGGATCATTATTATCCCCTCTCCTAGGTAAGGTAACTGCAATTTAAAGAGGTTAAAAAACTTCCCCAAGTGGCTAAACCAGACAGCACTTTCCCCCAAGTCCCTGATCCTGTGTTGTTAGTGAGGAGAAGGAGGAGTGGCCAAGAGACTCACTCAAGGCTGTGGAAGGCACTAGGCTCAGGCCTCTGCCTCCATCAGACCACAGTTCACCTGGTGAAACATACTCTTTTTTTTTTTTTTTTTAATAATCAATAACTTTGCTTCTTCCTTAAAATTTAGAAAGATATTTCAGGAAACATGATGTCCAGAGAAGTTAAACATGATGCTTTTTCTTCCCCACCAGGTTGTTTTGCAGTATTAATTCCATGAACTGTTCATTAATCACTCATTCAGTATTTGCCATTGTGACACTGACATGTGTGAACAGGCCAGAGAAGCACTTTAGTTATGACAAGTAAAGAGAGATGGAATTTGGCGAACTGACTCCCATTGTTCATATTCTTTTTGGGGCTCTTCTTTCACATCTGCAATTTTAAGGATGGTCCTTGAACAAAGAGAGAAGTTAAAAGAGAAACCTAAGAAGTGTATTTCCAAAGTCCATTGTACCAATTGGCCTTGGACAAAAGCATTTTAAGGGTTGGTTGGCTTGTGCTTTTGTTGTTGTTGTTGCTGTTTTGTTTTGTTTTGCTTTTTGTGCAGTACCAGGGCTCGAACTCACAACCTTGCACCTGCCTGGCAGGTGCTGAAGCACCGAGCCAAACTCCTGGCCCTATCTTTTTGAGGGTCACACTATGTAGTTCAGGCTGGCCTTGCTCACGTGGGTTGGGGGTATTTTGTTAATTTGTTAAGAATAAGCTGGCAAGTCCCCTCCTTCTTCCTGCTTGGTACATGGGACATAAGGAAATAGGTGAAGGCTTCCAAATCGCAGCACGGGTGTTTATTAAACAAGGGTGGGTGCAGAGAAATGCCCACAGTCATTTACTGTAAGCACAGTTGTCTAATTATTAATGAATACTGTCTCGTCAAAATATCACATTTGCAGCTTAGACAAGGAAATTAAAATAGTTTAAATATTTCCATATATATAATATTTACATATATATTAGCATTAATAAGTGCATACTACTACCAGCACTCATTGAACACAGTATCTAATCCTTACAATGCCCTATGAATAGGAACAATTTTGAATTCCCATTAAAAAAAGAAGAATACTCCAAAGGAAAGATGTTGAATGATTTACCCATAGTAAGTAACATGCCTACTAATCCTGGAAGCTGGGGTTTATCCAGATCTAACTTTAAGGAAGGGGGATTCTGCCACCCACAAGATGTTAGCTTTCTTCAACAAGTGAGCTCTGACCATCAGGAACTAAAGGTTACCTGTGGCATTGTATTGCAAGATTTTGGTTTGTAAAATTGGTAATATGAATTGACAGTCAAAACTTTAATGAAAGCATCAGAGAAACTGAGTGTAGATTAGTCATCAGTGACAAGATATACATGTAAAGAAAGAGAAGTGCATTTTATATTTTTAAAAACCTTAATCTCATCAAAACCAACTTTATTTCCAACACAGGGAGTATCATGCAGTCTTATATTTAAATGCACAGTAGTATTTGAATTCATACTTATCAGAAACTGAAACTAAATCTGATTTAAGATTATGTATTCTAAAATAAGAGCCTATTCAAAAGGAGCCATTATTTATCAAAATCCAGTATTACATATGATACCTTATATGCATTATTTCATTTAATAGTCAACATAACTCTGTAAGTGTCTTATGCATTTTCCAGATGAAGGAAATAATTTGCTTAAAATTCAGGGAGGTAGGAGGTGGCTGGACAGGTTTAGGCTTCAGGCTCTCCTTCCTACAAATCCTGTTCTCTTCATCATATTTGAATTAGATTGAAGCTTATAATCAACATAGGATTGTGATAAACCTCTTTATCTGGCTCTCTTTAAAAACTCCTAACTAGTGAGTTTGCTGTTGGTTTTAAAAGTTTTAACCACATAAGACACTTTAGATCTAGTAGAGATACCTGAAGATATTGTTGATTGGTGAGATCAATAAAGGAATTCAAATTTAATTCAGGCAACAAGGGCTAGAAACATAGGGGTAAGAGGGCACTACTTCACCCTGGCAGGCAATTCTGGCTGAAAAGAGTCTACCAGAAGGAGTCCTGTCTCATCCAGGGCTTCTTGTTTTTTAAACAACAATAATTTTTTAAAAAGAGATACCATTTTTCTTTGCTATCCCCATAGAACCTCATCTTCATATCAGTGTCAAGTGAATTAAATAAATATCACTGATTAAGAACGAATGCTTTGCCAGCTGGCAGGAGAAAAATAGAAACTTAATTGGCTTTAAGTAAAACCATAAGCTAAATTAGAAAGCAAGCCATGGATATTAATGATGATTCAGGTGCATACACAGAAAACCAGAGATTCTACTCTAAAGCCAAAAGTAGGAAGGACAGAAAAGAGGGTTAGAAGGAATCAAGAATTGGTAAGAATGCAAAGGGGAGAGAGAATGTAAAGGAAAGAGAAGTTCAGTTCAGATGAAAAGTTCTGCAGATGGCTGGTGATGATAGTTACAGAATGAGGTGAATGTACTAACCATGGAACAGAACTGCACACTTAAAACTGTAAAACTGCTGTATTTTATGTTATATTCACTTTGCCATATTTTTTTAAAATGATGATCTGAGTGAATATTTTGCCCAAAAAGAGGGGATTAAGGATTGTCAAAAGTGTCTAATTTTACCTAGATTTTGTCAAATCTCATAAAATACTTTTTATAATAAAAACTCTTTATCATTGCTCTGTTTCCCCTTAAGAGCTTTCTTTTCCTAAATCAGATAACTAAGTGCAAATGTGAACACCTCCTCCATAAACTAAGTCTGTTAGAAGCAGGATCTGTTCATTCTGATATGCCATGCCTTAACAAAAGTCTAGTACATACCAGTGGCAACACATCTTTATACCTTTTCTCAACAAATGTATATGAAGAGCCCACTATGCCACCTACATTTGGGAATACAGCAATGAAAACCAATCCCTGCTCTCGTGGGCATTACAGGAGGGGGAGGCAAACCTGCAAGTAGTTAGAGTCTAATTAATATGTGATAAGGATCATCTCAGAGAGTTAGTGGGGGTTGCTGAAAGAAACCATGGAGCTTTGTAATAAAGAAATAAAAGAACCTGGGAGCTGTCCTTTTCTCTTCCTTTTCCTCCCTTGGTTTCCATTTAGATATCTATCACACCAAGATTTCGGGGTGCTTCCTGGGGCATTATTGGGAAGGATGAGCGGTAGCCTGGTTTGAAGAACCACCACACTTCAGGGGTGCTAGTGTAACAAAAGCAGAGAAAGTAAAGCTCAGAAAGGTCATGGTGGCAGCACAGACAAAACTTGTAAAATCCCACTGAAGGTTTTGGGTTTTTTTAATATTCCTTTCTACCATAATTTTACACACAATTAAATAGTTCTGTTAACCTCTCTCTCATGTCTCTGCCTCTCTCTGACACCACACACACACACACACACACACACACACACAGAGTACTAAAAAAGTGGAGAATAAACTAATTGTGCTGGAAAATTTGTTAAATGGAAGTGTCATCTTACCAATTGGAGAAGTGTGCAAGGTGACGACAACGCACAAAGATGTATTTCCATGTCCGGTACAGAACTTTAATCTGACTGTTCCTTTTACTGAATTTTAACATTGGGCTGCTTTTCTGCCTTGAATGCCTTAAAAGCCAGTTTTTTACAAGATGAATTATGCATTCTACTCCACTGTTAAAAAAGATACTGCGGCCAAAATGTGCCCAGGATTCTAAATCTAACATAATGGTAGAAGATACAAAACAGGGCATTGAGCAGAACTGGGGACTTTATGTTAAATTCAACAAGATCTTGTTTCTGTGATGTTTTTTCTTGATGTGAACATTCAATTTATTACTTGACCAAAATTCCATATTGAAAAGCTCCATATTGTATAAATGAGTGCTTTTAAAATTTCTTTACAGTTGCTGCATAAACTGATTTTTTAAAAGAACTATTTTTGCCTTACTCTTTCCTGGATACTTTGTGAATTTGCATGTCTATTCATGTTCTTTATTTATTTATAATTCTTTCTTTTAATCTGTTGTCTTTTTGAGACAAGGTTTCACTATGGAGTTCAGGCTGGACTTGAACTCACTTTGTAGCTCAGGATGGTCTCAAACTTGCAGGGATCCTCTTGCCTCAACCTCCCAAGTCCTGGCATTACATGCATGCACCACCATGCCCAGCTACTTGTAATTCTTGAAGAACTGCTAGTTAATAGCCTTTAAAAGACTTAAGATGTTTTAATGTCAACAATAATCAAACAAAAGTAGAGGAAAAATATTGCCCATTTATACAACAAAGTAAGTCTTACTATTATGTTACATAAACTGGATTTTAAAGGTTTAGAAAATTTTTTCTTGGGTTCTACATTCAAATCCAGAAGTCCCCTTCAATAGATCACCTCAGATGTGCGCTCACACACACACACACACACACACACACACAAGCACTTTTAAAAGTGTTCCTTGGTCACATAGTTTGAAACTCAGTTTTCCTGTAATGACAGCAACAGTGTTGGTAGTTAGGTCTCCAGGCTCATCTAGAGATACACTGCACACTCAGGCCTTGAAAACATGAATTAGAACATGATGTTTTAAAGGTGAATTCTTCACAATATTCTTTCAATGTATTGAACAATGCACTAAACTGAGAATCTTTAGTTCATTTCCATTTCCAAAGGGCTCTGTGGATGCACTACCAGGAGTGCAGCACTCATGATACTAGTCAAGGATAATACGATGCTAAGTATAGGCCAGACTCCATCCTTGTGCGTGGATGCTTCAATTTCTTTGAGATTCAAGAAAGTCACCCGAAGGATGTGCCTAACCCAAACTTGCCGAGTGTCATCGAAAATTTCTTCCCTTCCTCTACCTGCCAGATAAGCCTTAATCCACAGTGAATTCCCTAACTAGAATTTAGTCAGAAAAGCTCTGTAAGTATGGTGTGGAATCAAGACTGTCAAGTAAAAAATAAGAAGATGAAATCTGGGGCCGCTTCCTGAGTAGCCACCAAAATCATGCACACCACCCTCTTTCTTGTTTTCCATATGCTACGGGCTGGCCTGCCTACTTCTTTTTTCTCCTAGTTATCATGTGTCCTTTCCATTCTCGATTTTGTAGGATGCTTTCCCCTCTTCTCTGGCAGTTGCTGAGTAAGCATGGTCACATGGCTCCTCTCTTTTAGAATAAACACACACCACTCTTGGATATGTTTTTGTTTTAAATACTTCTATAGCACCAGGGACAGGACCAGGAATTTTTTTTTAAAAAAACCTGCTTCTCATGTCCCTTTACCTCCTTCGTCATTTATATCCCATGGTAGGGAAAAGAAAAGGAAAAAAAAAGTCACAGTTGGGTGACATATAGACTGTATGTGACCTGTAGACAATCCTCCCATCACTGTGAAAGCAACAGGAGTGATCTCAGGATCTCAACAGCAAGCTGAGAATAGAAAGATCTGGATGTGAGGTAGAGAAGGAGGCCATAACTCTGAGAGAAGCACGCAGAATTCCCCGTGGTTCCTGTTACCTTTCCCCTCCGTGGACACACCAGCCTTGCACTCCTTCTTTGGAAGGTCAGGCAGCAGCTGTGTGGAGCGGAGGGGGATGTCCAGCCTCATGGGCAGACTGACTTCCCCAAACACAGGGCATGCCTGGGTGATGGGTCATCTGAGGGACCGCTTTTGTCTGATGAAAATATATCAGAGATGCCTTTCTAATTATGTCTAAAGCCTCCATTTCCCCATCTAATCACTTCAGGGTTATGGACAAAAAACTTTTTAAAGCTATCTAGTCATTTCATTTATATTGCTTTTGGGGAAACGCCAAAGGATTTGTTGTTGTTTTGGTTTTGTTGGGGTTTTGTAATGAATTATACTTGGTCTGGGAAGCAGCAGATACTTTTAGAAATGTACTTCCTGAGCAGAAATAGGAAATTACTCCAAAATGACCTTAGAAGTTTTAGACTACCTGAGGACTAGATTCCTCTGTCAGTATGACCCTCAAGATTCCCCCAGGGCAGTTGGAATTCTGACAGGCTGAGCCTGGGGTAGCAAAGGAGCCAAGCTCAAAGCCTTACTCATGGGAATCTTCCACACCTGGCACCGACTCATGTGAGGAGTAGAAATGGGCTCAAATCAGGAATTTCCATTCATGGATTCTATTCATGCATTCTGAGTTGTCAGTGTGGGCCCTGGTCAGTGGCTGTAATGAGGCTTTTGTTAGTGCTTTTCATATAAACATTAATTATTAGTATTTTAAATGATATTTTTCATGTATTATAAAGTATATCAAAAAACTTCTTTTCAATTTTAACAGAGTGGAAAATATTAGACTGAAATGAGCCAGCAGCAGAATGATGTCACTGAAAACAGAGAAATTAGAGTTTTGGATGTAAATTGCATGTTAATAACAGAGAAAAACAGTAATTTAATAGAACTACTCTTTAAGGTGCTACTTACTATTATGTTACAACCAATCTCAGTTTGCTCAAGAGGGAAATTAGCTGTTATATTTGAGAACTTTCTCCCAGAACTTTAGTATATGCTTTTTCTGTGCAAATAAAAATTCATTTGAAAATAAGTCAAATATGGTATGCCACTGCCCTCCCTCAGAGCAGTATTCCTCTAAAATAATGAATAGGATTAGTTTTAGTCTTTCCAAATATCACTGATTATCTCTGAACTTTTGATACAATTAGTCTGTAGTCATGGAATAGGTCCAAGAAAGTTCTCAAAAGTGGACATTTATTAACATGTATAATTACAATTGTTTTAATTAATTACCTTTTATCTGATACCACATGCTCATCAGAAGACAAAAGGTATTTGCTTTGGATGTCTGTAATCAATAGTATGATTAAATACCAAATTCGATTGAACCAAAAATATACAAATGTGCCTCAGCCTTTGTGCTGTTTGCTTCAACCAAAATCTCCATGGTTTTTACCCTCAGACAAGGTCAGGGAGTCTCAGACAGTACTGGCTGCCGTGGAGAATCACTGTGGAAGAGTAGAGAAAAGAAGAGGAGAAAATTAAACAGTGGAGAGATGGAAGGAGGAAGCAATGCCAATGGAGAGAGTAAAAAGTTGTGTTTGTGACAGGGCAAGAAAGCTGTAGATAAAGAAAAACGAAGGGGCTGGGGGTGTAGCTCAGTGGTAGACTGCTTACTTAGCATGCAGGAGGCCCCCAGTAGTTTGATCTCTAGCACCACAAATCAATCTCCCTCTCCCTCCCTCTCTGTCATTGATAGTAACAGGTAAACTTTCTTAGCTTGGCCGTACTTTTAGGAAATTCCACTTGATTTTCTATTTTTAAATCAATAATAAATTTTCTTTAAGGAGATAGTGAAATATTCTTTCTTTAATTACCTTCTGAGGACACAGGGCCCTATAACCATGGAGAAGATTTCTAATAAATTTACCAAGTCTGGACATTTGCCTCCAGTAGAATTTTTGTTTACCTGCCATGTTTTCCTCCTCTGTGAGTGATTCTGGACCCACCCTGGAATATTTTTCCTTGAACCACTACATAACATGGAGTGGAGACAATGGGAATATAGAGAGGGATATTTATTTTTATTGGCTATTTCTGAAGCTTTAAGTGCTCTGAAAATATACAGAGCTGTACAGGTATCTTGTCCAAGGGACTGTTTTCTGACTCCATTGCTCACTATGAATGGTCTGGCAGTCAGTCTTCTGTTGATGTCAGCACTGTAGCACTGGGTCCTCAGTGATTTCCTATTCATTCATTCATCTTCTTTCCATGCGCCAACAACTATAAATGCGTCCTGTGTGCCCAGTCCCACCCTGGACATCAGGAGTATAAAAACAAGTGACACATCCCTAGCCTGCCCTAAAAAAAGCTTTGTTTTGCTGTGGACTCCATTAATGCACAAACCCTGCTTGGAAATATCCACTCGAACTTTCATACTTGTGATAGATCCACTGGGATGCCTTCGTATTTCAACAAGGCCACACAACTATTTTATAAGTTGTATTTTATCCACCTTTTGAAATTTAGCACTACAAAGACAGTATTTGATGGCTAGTCACAGAGGGACTTAACTAAAACATCCCTTGTTCTTTTCTAATTGTTTCATGCTTTCAATATACTAGAACAGTTGGCCTTTTCGCTAAAATGTTTTCCCTACTGATGAAGCAAAGTGGAAATGTTTTTAGTGAATTTCCTATTGAGCTATCATTTTAAAAGATAGCTCATCTGACATCCCTGAATTTTTGCAATGAGTACATTCATATAAGAAGTGTAAACATTTCTAAAAGTCACAATCTGGAAGCACACAATTTTAAAAGCATATGTACTGTTCACGGAGATCAACCACAAGGTAGAAGGCCCAGAAAGTTTTATACCTGATAACTAAACCCTAGATTGCTTAGTCTTCTTTACACTGTCTTTGATGAATACCTGCTAGTTCAGTTGTTGACTTCCTGATGCTGTTGAGTTCAGGCTCAGTGTTTCATTTTCTGCACCGGCTCTCTTGCTTTAAATCAAGTACATGTCACACCCTGAGCAGCTCTTTTTCAAGTGATGGATAGCTCAACCGAAATCCATCATCATTAGGGAAGAGGCAGGACAACATGTGTATTTTATAACTTATTACTCAGACAAGTGAGGGATAATATTTTCTTTCTACACTGAGGGTATCTGTTGGCCAAGTGTCCTATGCTTGTTTCTTGGAGGAGAAGCCAAACACCAGAAAGTTGCAGGATTAACTCTCTGATAGACTTTCTCTCCTGATCCCGCTCACTCTTATACTGCTGCCTCCACTAATGTTGCTACAACTTGTACTGATGCCCGCTTCAGGAAGCAGTTATCCAGAACTGTGGGTATCTCTTCCCAGAAAGTGAAGCTGATGAATTCACGAATCAGGAGCTCACAACTGAATTCAGTCCAAAGATATATTTGAGTTGTTTTTCCTAACGTGAATTTCCAGCTTCTTTTGGAAAGTGGAAAGTCAAGCAATATGGATCCCAGGTTTCTGCAGCTCCAGCTGACTGGAGACGAGGGCCTGCTGCCTCCCTACCTGCCCCACTCATTTACATTCATTTCCTACCAGACCCGAGTGGACTTTAGACAGTACTGAACCTAGTCTACTGTTTAGTAAGCTTCCATTGACAATGAGTCAGATCCTTGACTGAAATACAAGATTACTAAATGGCTGTTGGTAACACATGTGGTAGGAAATAATCCATTTGAGGCTTTTGGAGCCACTCATGCTTTATGTTTAGTAAATAAATATGAGACCAATCATGGACTAAGTTCATGTGGTGGTAACTTAGAGATGCATATTGAGCAGAATTATCAGATTCTCAAAACCAACCACTTGAGGGACAGTTTCATTCACTAATTATGCTTTCTTCATCCACAAGTAGACTTCATAGCAACCAACTGATATTTTGGCATTGTAAATACCCTTGCTGCAACTAAAGGGGCCACTAAAGATTTATAAAAGTGCTCATGATTTGAGATCAAATGTGTCTTTCTTTTAAAAGTAGAATTATGGATTTTGTGGACATCAGCTATTCTCACTTTTGTGTGTTCTCCTTTTAGTGGAAAAAGGAATTGAAAATAATACTTTCAGTTCAGAATTTTGATTTACCATACAAGATTGGCAAGACACTTATTTAAAAATCTAACCTTTTTCTCCTGCCATGATTCTTCACTGTATAAAATATCAGTCACTTAAGAGAATCGTCCATCAGGGAGATAAATAGAAATGGATCTTGTTCAATGCATTTGGTTTCTTTCCTGTCATCATAGCTTGCCAAGGTTTCTCAGAAGCTGACCCTGAAGCAGCAGGGCTGTGGTTGGGTAGAGTGTTCTGTTGCTGAAAGCAGACACATTGTGACATCCATCGGGAGGCCTGGGCAGGATGTGGTTGGCCACCGAGGGAAAGAGTCCCTGAGAAAGCCAGCAGTCTTACAGGTCTCTCAGCAGTTCTACCCGCGTGGCTCCTCCAAAGGTCCCCTCACCATCTCTCATCTAGTGCTCCAGGGCCTCTTCTTTCCCTGACTCTCAAACTCACAGGGGTTCTTCCGTCCACCCTCACCAGCTGGCTCCAAAAGAGGAACAGACAAGCTCTTGGGAACCACTACTTCTCCTGGTCCCATCTCTGATCATCATGCCAGGAAGGGGAATTTTATGCTTAGAACAGAGTGGACAGCTGGCTTATGCAAACCTGTTTGGGTCATCTTTTCCATGTCTGCAATATAAGACTATGATAGATATTTAACTTATAAGGCATGGATAGAAATTCTTTGAATCTACTAAAAATCAAGGGGATATGTATTAAAATTCAAATAAAACCAACAATGCATCAGGAAAACATACAAAATACACATATTCATCTTATTTTCAATTACATTTCTTTAGTACCAGTTGAAAATATAATCTGAATAAAGAAAAGCCAAATATACTCCTAACCTCAGAAGCAACAATCAAAGGAGGAGTAGTTAACAAGAAGCGTCAGTTGGCAACTGTGCTTCATCTGGAATCCTATTCTGAGTCTATTTCCAGGGCGTATTTTAAACTCCAGAGTCCATTTAATTCACACTCTACCAGCAAGATACAGTTCTCAGGAAAAAAAAAATATCAAATGATGTTTTCAAGAAAATTGTTGTGCTAAAAAATGGAATTCCTAAGGAGAAACACCCAATACTTTCCTGACTCCTGAGGTCAAATCCCTTGAACCTCTTGAATAACATCACCTATCAGCAGGGTAACTCATTTCTTTATACTACATGTGTACTCCATAAGACAGCCAAAGACACAACCCAGTGTAATGAGTTTTCTAGCCTAGATGCCAGGCGGAAGTTCAGCTGCAAGTTCAGTAACATCAGAGCTCATTTTTATTTGTGTCTTTATCCATATATTGGCTCGTGGGTAGGCTGGGGGACAGGAGAAAGCAGTTTGGAGGAACCTAGTTAACACTTTTAGTTAACTTTGAGACTGATTTATAGCCCAATTAAACCTCAATGGTCATATATGTCTTTTTGTCAAATACAAGTGCAAAGCATTGTTGTAACTAATTTCTGTAATGCAAATTCACTCATTGTGATTTTGTGCACTGCTAAGCTTTCTGTAGAATACTTTTCTTTCCAGGTGGTTGGGAATTTCATCCTATATGGCACTTTGATTTCAATCAATAATTGAGGATATAAATATATTTCAAAATATTCATTATTGTATATCAATTTTTCCCATAAATATGTTAGAGAAACTGTGGCTAAAATAAAACACAAAACCAGGGCATGATTTGATACCTAAGAAACATTCTTGTTTGGAAAATTTACAGATAGCATTGAAGTTCAAGAATGAAATAGAAAAATTCCTATGTAAATGTCAAACATCTAAATCTATAAATGAAGTTATAAACTGGCCATTTCAAGAATATCATTATTATTTAATTTATGTACTATTCAAAGATACTATGATAATAGTATTCAAATACTAAAGGCTATGATGATATTCACATTTAAATCATTACATCTCATTTTTGTTCATATTTATTATTATACGAAATAAGAAATACTGTTTATCCCAATTAATTTTAAATTCCAAGTAATGTTTAAAAAACAATGAATGATCTTAATATCTGAAGTTTTGAGCTTCCATTTAGAACAAATATTTAATTAATTTCTTCCTCTATTTTATTAATTCTATATACATCTATATGTTTCAGTAAAATAAGGAATGTGCATATTTATTTTGTGGGTAAAACATTTGAGTACACTAAGACTGTTTATACAAGGCATTCACTCAAAGGGGAAAATATTCACATGTATAAATTCTGACATAATGTGATAATACATTGTATTGTAGAAACGAAGCTTTTAGTAGGAATTGAATCCCAGTGTGTGTGAATATTATCTTATCCTTATCATAAATTTTATCAATTATTCCTCAACAAAGGCACTTGCATGGTAACAAATAAATACTTTGTTTATTAATTACACAAAGCTTAGACAAGGCATTGCATAAAGAACGAATTTTTTTTTAGAATATGCTCAAAACTTAGCTTTTAACCTTGATACGAATAAACCAGACCATGTAGGCCAAACTCCCTCTCCTTTGCAAAGGCATGGAGTTGCAAGTGAACTTGAAAACAAACTGCAGGAACCATTGTTTGTATTTGATAGTTTAGCCTTATCTGTGCTTTATCTTTTCTTTTGGATTTATTAAGACTATTTTAACTGCTTGGTTATATTCTTATCCCTATTTTCTCTTTAATATGTGACATTTAAAAATACATTACCTGGCATTTGAAACTGAATGTTGTTATATCTTGGGAACAGAATTACTTTTGTTAGGAATATATCTTTGAATTATATAAGTTAATGAATATTATCTAATTTACTAAAAATTTTAAGATACTTATATTTAGGCTTACAAACAACTCTTTAAGCACAAATGAATCCTCTGGTTAGAATTTCTGATCTCCACAGCAAATATTAATTGCACAATAATGTGACTATAACAAAAGATAGAAAGCAAAATGCTAAAAAGAGACTGAACTCTAAACAGAGTGCATGCCCACAGATACGCTGTCACAGTTCTACAGAAAGCACTGTGTATTGAGTCATCATTCTTTACAGTGGCCACATAGCAGAAGTGGTTAAGTAAAAAAAAACTTCAGCATGAAGGGTGGGGATTGTGCAAATTTTAACTGCATCAAAAGTATAAGAAAGTGAAGAAAGTTCCTATTTTCAAATGTCTGTTTTCTAAGAGTAAAACAAACTCATTATTTTCCCTCTCACAAAGAGACCTAAACCACACTTGTCTTTTTCTTTAACAGATAATTCTGAAGTAATCAGCAGAAATGGAATGGAATGCCAAGAATCTGCATTGAGAATAACTAAACATTGTTACTGTACATACTATCCTGTTTCCTCCTCAATAGAATTGCCACAAACTGCATGCTAAATAAAGATTTAGTTCTTCTGGACAGACCACAACTCTAAGAAGCTAGTGCTGCTATATCATATATGAGTATTAAATATGGTATGCTTAGTATATTCCAACCTAAGATAGTTAACTACCTGAGACCAGCTGTGATGTTTAAAGACGTAAAGGATAAAGTTTACTTTTAAAGGGTTTCTAAACATAGTTTCTGTCCTAGGAATATTGTCTTATCTCCATAACTATAGCTGATGCAGAAAAGTCCAGAAAATGTACTCATTTCGACTCAGAATACTTCAAATTTAGCAATAAATAATTAGCATTAGTTAAACCTATTCCAATGGCAGGTTCAGTTCTAACTCCAACCACTGTCATTTCATTTACTCACTGGATCTAAGGGTATGTTTCACTTCTCAATACGACGAACGCTGCAGCAAAGATGAGAAGTGAAGTAAAACAGATAGAGACCTGTCCTACAGGTCTAAAATCTGAACGAAAGTCCAAGCACAAGTACAGGGGACACATCAAAGTGTGGTGTTCGGTTTGCCTGGAGATGCCGCACTGAATCATGTGATTCTAGAATAACATTAAATAGATTGAAAAAGAAACTTTGCACGGTATGAGATTCATACCCCACCCAACAAAGTCTTGAAGGTATTATTTTACAAGTATATTTTTAAAGTTGTTTTATAAGAGAGACTTTGTAGAAGTGCCTAGATTTTGCCAGACTTCATCCAGCTTGACAAGAATGAGAGGCCCACGCCAACAGTCTAATCTAAGGGATTAGTCTTTCAAACTCACCATCCGGTTGCCTGTTACAGAATAACTCTTCTAAACTAAAAACCTAGTCAAACAAGGAAGCTGTAGGTGAGGAGATCTGTATAATATTCTAATTTAAGTAAGTTTGAGTTCAGTCACTGCAAATTCGATTGTGACTTTAATCTAAATTACTATGTAAACAAAAAAGTAGATAGTTTCACTTTTTAAAAAGATCATTTATGGTTTTGCATTTCAAAAGTTGGATTAAAGGGTTGTAACTAACTACAGCATGGAAAAATAGTTCTTTTAATTCTTTCACCTTAAAGCATATTTTATGTCTCAAAAGTATAAAAAACTTTAATACAAGTACATACATATTATATATACACATACATATATATACTATATATGGATGAAACATATTTTAATGTTGTTTACTTTTTTAAATACTTGGTTGATCTTCAAGGTAATAGCGATACAATTAAATTTTGTTCAGAAAGTTTGTTTTAAAGTTTATTTTAAGCACTATCGTACCAAATATTTCATATTTCACATTTTATATGTTGCACATAGCCTATACAGTACCTACGTAGTTTTTAAATTATTGTTTAAGAAACAAAACCGCTGTTATAAATGGATATTATGTGTAAATGTTTAAAACATCCATTTTCTTTGTGAACATTTTAGTGATTGAAGTATTTTGACTTTTGAGATTGAATATAAGATATTTTAAATTTTGGCGTCATTGCCTGTTATGAAAACTAGATGCACCAACCATATCATTTTTTTGTTTGTTTGAGAAGAAAGAAATTTGCATTTTAATTCATGTTGGTCAAAGTCTAATTACTATTTATCTTATATTGTAGATCTGATAACCCTATCAAAAGAGAAACACATTCTAAGTGTAATCTTACATAGTGCTTGTATCGTTACATTTGTTTTAATTTGTGGAAAGGTTTGTATCTAACTTGTATTACTTTGGTAGTTTCATCTTTATGTATTATTGATACTTGTAATTTTCTCAACTGTAACAATGTAGTTATGCTACAACTTGCCTAAAACATTCAAACTTCTTTTCTTTTTTCTTTTTTTTTTCTTTGTTGATTCATTTAAACTCATTGAAAGCATAGTATACATTACCAAAAGGTAAATTATGGGAATCGCTGATATATTTTTGTAGATTAACTGTTATAATGTTCTCTTTTTTCCTTTCATGATTTTGATTTTAAAAATTATTAGCACACAGCTATTTTCAGCCCTTTAATAATGGAGCATCAAAAGCATCACCTGTATCCCCAAACAAATATAGAAGACTGTATTTTTTACTATGATATCAATTTTCCAGAATTGTGATTATAATATGCAAAGAATCATAAATATGCCATTTACAATAAGGAGGAGGCAAGGCAAATGCATAGATGTACAAATATATGTACAACAGATTTTGCTTTTTATTTATTTATAATGTAATTTTATAGAATAATTCTGGGATTTGAGAGGATCTAAAACTATTTTTCTGTATAAATATTATTTGCCAAAAGTTTGTTTATATTCAGAAGTCTGACTGTGATGAATGAATCTTAAATGCTTTGTTTAATTACAAAAACAAAATCACCAATATCCAAGACATGAAGATATCAATTCAACAAATACTGTAGTTAAGAGACTAGCTCTCCACTTGTTATGGGAACTACATTTCACTCTTGGTTTTCAGGATATAACAGCACTTCACAGAAATATTCTTTCAGCCATATACCACTGGTAACATTTCTACTAAATCTTTCTGTAACACTTAAAGAATTCCCTCATTCATTATCTTACAGTGTAAACAGGAGTCTAATTTGTATCAATTCTATGTTTTGGTTGTAATATTAAGTTCACTCACCCAATGTACAACCAATGAAATAAAAGAAGCATTTAAAAGGATTGTGTGGTCTTTCTCCTTTTGGTGTTTGACAGATTGATAATTAAACAAACAAAAAGTTTTTGTACTCACATAGATACTATTTGCTAACTTCAAAGAAAACCAGCTCTGGTCCTCAAATGGGGAATAAGTAGTTCTTGCTTTGGGCTTTAGGCTTTTCACAGCAAGAAAATAATTTAAAATAGTAATTTTATATATGTTTTTATTATTCTTTAAAATTAGCAATAAAATTAATTCCTATCACTCAGCCCTTTTCATGATTCTACCTGATAATGAAGAGACTGAGCATCAATAATTAAATGAGAGGGGAAATAGTGGTTTCATTAACAGACAAGAAAGTATCCATTAACCTGTAAGACAGGTTTCTGATAAGTTCTTGAGTGGAAAAAATATCCTGGCCTTGAGATTCAAAAATGAGGTAAAAAGGTGAGTTTTTTTTTATCTGCATTGGTGCTGGCCAGGGAGACAAAGGACAAAAAACAGATTGAGGGAGATGATGGTCCATCAGTAACCCTCCTCCTCGTAAATTGTATAGACAAAAGAAGTCACAGACTTTCTTTTGAGACTCAGAGTATTTCTCAGAGATAGTGTTACTGACCTTCTGAATGGTGTCTTAGTCCATTTTTTGTTGCTGTGACAAAATACTTGATGCCTGGTGGATTTATAATGAATAAAGGTTTATTTTGGCTCACAGTTCCAGAGACTGGAAATTCAAGACCATGGAACTGGTATTGCCTTACTTGGCTTCTGGTGAAAACTTCATGATGTTTCAGTTCACAGCAAAGTAGTAGAAGGCAAATGTGCATATGGAAAAGAGATAAAACACACAAGGGGCAGCCTCACATTTTAAGAGCCTTTTAAAGGTCCACTTCCCTCAGTACAGTTCTATTGGCAAACTAAATTTCAATGTGAATTTTGGAGGGTACATAGAATATTCACATCTTGTTATGCTGGAGTTGGCCTAAATCACCCCCTCTGTAGACCAAGGCAGGAACATAATAAAGTTATGTTTTCTCTGTGGTTAATTTAAAGCTTCAGGCCTTCTGAGTGGTTATGATATCCTCTACAAGAATAGAAAACACAAGCATTTATCAGATAATATATTCACAAATAAAGATGCTTGTATCTGTTCTTTATTAGTACATTTGCAGTGCATAATGCTTACATTCTTTGTGTGGAGTTGGTGCATGTGTCTAACACATCTTAATTCCTTTTACTTCCTCTTTCCTTTCCCTTCCTCCCATCTTCCTTCATCTCTTGGTTCTTTTCCCATTTGGAAAAGATCTGGCTCTGCCTTTCCTATTATCTCTCTTTTATTTTTCTCCTTAAATCATTTATACTTTGGGTTTCTCATATAAGAGAAATCATGCAATATTTAAGTTTGTGTATCTGATTTATTTCACTTAACATTATGATCTCAAGGCCCAACCATTTTCCTACAAATGACTCATTTATCTTTAACTGTGGCAGAAGTCATACTCTACTATGTGTATCTTTAAACTCTCATCAATATTTCCAAGGAAAAAAATACCTTAACACTTTTTTGAATTTATTTTAAAAAATGACTACATATTTGGATAATCAACTTTTTTTAACTAGCATTTGAAAGAAAAACGCTATCTCATCAGTCACTCCTTACAGAATAAAAACCTCAAAAACAAAACACAAAGATTCTGTTAATAGAAAGTTCAAGGTGACAAGGCTAGACAGCAAGTTGTTATTTTAGGTGAAAAATCTAAGATAAACTATACTTAAAATTTTTCACACCTGGTTTTATGAAGTGTAATTTCCATCAGTAGACTAATGTTTTGTGGTATCGCATCAAAATCCAAAATGCAATTTAAAAGGATAAAAAAAAATCTACTTTATCCCTTGAGCATATAAATGTCTACTTATAAAACATCCATTACCTTACAAGTATCTGCCAAAAGAGAAGTATTAGTAATCAAAGTTCAGTTGCAACACTACAGAATTTAGGGGCAGCCAGGAAAGTCAGCATTCTTTATTTATAAGAAGAAGATACTGACTCCTTAAATGATTTTTTTCTTCCCTTTAAAATATCCTAGTTTCTCTAAGAAGCTAAGTAATCAGTCTGTTGGACTGGCCCATCGCCATAGGAATGACTGACTTCCAGTGAATGAATATGTTTCGTGCAGCACGAAACATAGTAATGATTCCCTCTGTTCCTGGTGGGGGAGTGGGACGGATGAAGATGGGTGGGATTGAGAGCGTTCACCAGACATCTACCTGGGTGTCAAGCTCCATGCTGCATATTCGATATATTGTCTAACAAGCCCATCTTGTGTTGAAGAGAATTACTAATAATCGATAGCTAAATTCAATTGCTACAGAGATTCCTACTCAAAGTACAACAAAACACATTCTGTTGTAAGAAGTGTCTTGATTCTAGATCAACACTGCCTTTCAACATCAGCCTCCTGGGGTGAGTAGGTCTTTGACTCAGCCCAAAGCCTGAGTCTGGTACATCCCGATTATCTGACCAACTGTGTATGATTTCACTTTCTTCCTTTGTTTCAGATATTGTTCTCTTTTTTTCTTTTCTTTTTCTTTTTCTTTTTTTTTTCTTCTTCTCTTTCTTTCTTTCTTTCTTTCTCTTTCTTTTGTGCACGTGCTAAGGATGAAACACAGGGCCTCTCATACTCTAAGCAAGTGTTACACCACTGAACTACACCCTTAGCCCCGTGTTCAACTGCTTTAAAGAACGCTGCCTTGAGATATGGCTGTAGCATCCCTCTCCCGTGTCAATTTCTTCTGGGCTAGTTGGCCTAAATTTTAATAAGACCATTTTGGATGTCCTCTCAAAACTAGTGAAACTCCACAGAGCTGTTTTCACGAAATAGGATATAAAGAGAAAGAAACTCTTTTGGTTCACGTACATTTTACATAATCTTCAGTGTTACAAAGACTCTATTACCCTGATAATGTAGATGAGAAATCAAGACTCATAAAAATTAAACAACTCTTTGAAGCTCAGAGCTTCAGGCTCTGGCTTGTCCTGACTTTACAGCCATGTTGCAATGAGCTTTATGTGTGGCATCCTTCAGGTCAAAGTTTCACTAAAAATTCAGAGTAAAGTACACATCTAGATTTAAGCTGATGCTATAATAAAAATCCTTGATTAGATTAAACAGGTTTTCTTCCCTGTCACAACTGTATGAATTATGAAATACTATAAAGCAAAGAACTACAAAGTACTATTTTAAATTGAATAGTACTGTCTCCAGTTTTAGCCAGTTTTGTTTTGCTTTGTTTTTTTCAAGTTTCCATATGCTTTTCCTAAAATATATATATAAGAAAGCCACTGAATTTTTCCTAATAAGGATGCAGCCATTCCCATAGAAGCATCCCCCTAAAAGACGTAATTTCAAAGTCTTAGAGAAACAGCCACAGAGAATGAATTTCTGGATAAAGGTCACATGTGGCATATTCTCCCCTGAAGTCTGATTGTTCAGAGAGACTGAGAAGTTGCATCTTGCTGTTGTTTTGCTCTGTTTCATAATTTTACTGTGGATCTTTTCAAGTCTTTGGTTTATATATACAAAAAAAAAGATTTGTACAAGTTCTTGTGTGCAAACTAAAATTGTAAATGAAAATGCTTTTTAACTTTTCTTTTGCTAGAGAGACTTTCCTTCAGATGAAAGCTTACCCTACAAAAGTCTCCAAGCCACACAGCAACAGTGCCCTGTTTGCAATGAACTTTCTGCTCCACCAAGCCCCTAATGAGCTTCTCAGTGCAGAGAAAGAAACCCATGCATTTATATATAAAATATGTTAATGCAAAATTGAATATGAAAGTAATTAATTGTATAGAAAACATATAGGAAAACAACATACCATGTTCATGAATTACTCTTTTGACACATCTCAGTAATGTGTTTTATTTAAATTTTCGACTGAACTCCTTTTGCTTACATCTCTATATGATAACATCTTTATAGGGTCATTTGCTATACAGAGAACCGAAAGTTAATTCAATCTTCAAAGGCAGTTGACTGAAATTCACTTTTTAATATCTATGGCTTTTATTGGTAGGTTAACATGCAACTTCACACACAAACATGCACATACATGTACATTTTGTCATACAAACACAACGATTCTAGGTTTGATTTTACATAATTCCCATCTGAAATGGTAAAAATAACTATTGGGCATTTATAGTTCTTTATACTTTATTATCCTGATAGGTAAAGTATTAATAAAGACCATATCCTCTACTTAGACTTGCATATATCCAATGCCTTGAAGAATCTCCCATGAATTAGTTTCTACTACATATACCTCATATTTTCTCTTGTTTTCTACTACTTGCTTACTTTCAGAGCCAGGTGGTATAAGATACACTCACATTGCAATGCAGTCCTTTGGCTCTACAACTTCATGATGTGATACACGGTGAGCCAGCCTTATACTGAGATGCCTAGCAATGACATCAATCATACACAGAAATGGCTATGAATCACATGATTGCATTTTACTAAGCCCAAGCTAAAAGTGTTCCCTAGTCAACTTGCCTGGAGCTCAATCCTGATAATGACCATGACCACTCCAGTGCCACCCCACAAAAGGGAGTGAGATAGAATAGAAATCAGCACAGAAAAATAGAGTGGTCCTAAGTAACTGCAAAGTTTATAAAGCTATGAGCATGAACACATATATGACTAGGTCCCTTTCCTCTCAAGTCCTCAGAAAGATTTCTCCAGGTGGGAGGTTGGGAAGCTTGAGCTTCCTTAATTTAATGGTAATTCAGCCTCTAGTCCCAATTGTAAAAAACAGTAACAAACCTCACCATTTAGTGGTTTCCCACTGTCATGAGAGAATTTAAACCCTTCTTCCTGACCAACGCCTAAACACACTTCCCTGAGCTAACTACTCCCCAAACCCTCTGACATCCTGTTTCTCAAATACATGGAATCCTTCCTGCCTCCTGAATTCCTAGTTCTTCTGCTTGAAATGCTTGTCTCTATGGTCATGGCAGAATGATTTTCTTCAGAAGACAGTATCCCCTCAACCCAGATCTCGAGTGGCTTATTCTATCCCACTACCATGTTTATTGCCCTCACGGCACCTAATCCATTGTGTAATTATTTTGTTCACCTGTTTCAGCTGCATGATCTGTCTTTCTCGTTAGAATTTAAGCTCCATGATTTAAGCTCCCTTGTCTTGTTTGCCACCACATCCTCTTTGCTTAACACAATGTCTGGAACATAGTAGACTCAATAAGTATTTACTGTATGAATCAATAGTGGTGTCAAATGAGACAGACAGAGAAAAAAATCTAAAACACAAATTCAAATAGTTTCTCATCTGTGCTTACACTCAATCACTCCCTTGATGAAGGCGCTGAGCAGAAACCCACTCGTTTAACAGATATTTCTGAGCCTCTAGTTTGTGAGACACAAAATTCTAGAATGTAAAGCACAAAGTGTGTGTCCTTAAGGCTATAAATCTGACATCATCTTGTTAGACTTCAACTAGAAAAAGAAAAAATTCAAATGAAAACAAAATAGAAGCTATATATTGAGGCATTACATGAAGTGCTCCAAATTACTAAACAGACAGTGGGTGCTGTGGAGGATTGGTGGGAACTCAAGATGTCACAGAGCCCCCTGGAGAAGTCTCTGGAGATGGTATAGCAGGAGCAGCAAATACTGAATTTGGCAAAACAAGAACCATCAGAAGCATCAGGAATAAAAATGCAGGGGTAGATGGTCAAAATGGACAGTGGTTCTACGCTCAAAGAAATGAGAGGCACACAACAAGCAGGGCAGGGTGGGCAGTGACTTTTATAAGACAGCAATAATGGGGGGTGGCATAGTGAGTGCCTTTATTCCTCAGCACCCCGGATTAATCCTCAGTCAGCTCTCAGCTCTTGGCTCTCTTTTGGAATTACATTGACTAAAGAGAGGTGTCCAGTCATCCAGTTGGTCAAAGGAAGAGTATGAAGTTCCACAGCATTGTCTCAATTTAGCATAATCCTGAAAAGTCACCCACAACATGGTGTGGGACAGGCTGAGGCTTTGGTTGAGACATCATGCCTGCCCAGCTTCTCCCTCTGTCCAACCGTGCTTCTTCCTTCCCCACCACATGGTCTGGTCACAGGTATAATCTTAAATGCATTGTATGCATGCTACCCTCCTGCTTCCCAGGGAGTCCAAGCAGAGATCATTTAGCAATCCTATTACTCAAGCAATAGACTTCCTTCTAACCTGATGCAAGGAATATATTTAAATTTACAATTTGAATCTTTTTTTTGTTTGGCAAAGAAATTATTTGCTCATAAAAGTGTCTTACCTACAGGAGCACTAAATTCATCTTAGAAGGGAAAAAAATGATAAGAAGAAAAATGTCTCCCTGAATAGGGCTCCAAGAGCTCAAGAAATAATAGCAAGCATTGACAAATGTGGTCATATAAAATAAAAAATCTTCTGCATGGCAAAGGAAACAATATTAGTGTGAAGAGGCAGTTCACAAAATGGGAGAAAAAATTCAGCTGTCCCTGACACAGAAGTAATACCCAGAATAAATAAAAAAACTCAGAAAACTTAACAAAAGAATAAATAATCCAATAACTTAATGGGCAAGTGAACTGAATAGACGTTTCTCAAAAGAAGAAGTATTAATAGTATTGAAAAACTATTCCACTTCTTTTGCATCTCACCCCAATCAGAATGCCTATCATCAAGAATATACAGAAAGAATAAATGTTGGTGAAAATGCAGGGAAAAAGGAACTTATCTTCACTATAGCTGGGCATATAAATTAGTACAGCTACCATGGAAAGCTGTATGGTGATTCCTCAAAAAACTAAAAATAGAGCTGTCATTTGATCGAGCTACATTACTCCTTGGTACAAACCCAAGGGTATTAGAGTCAGAATACTAGAGATATTTGCATACCCATGCTTATTGGGCACAACTCCTAACAGCCAACTTATGAAATCAGTCTAAATGCCCACCAACTGATGAATGGATGGAGACAATGTGGTGTTTATACTCAGTGAAGCAGTATTCAGCCATAAAGAAACATGATACGTCATTTGCAGGAAAATGGATGGAATTGAAGACCAAGTATCAAGTGAAATAAGTCAGACTCAAAAAAGACAAGCGTTACATGTTTTCTATCATCTGTAGAACCTAGGGAAGAAAAATATGGCATTAAATAGAGGGAAGACTATTTGAGAAAAGAAAGGGGCTAAAAGGGAAAGAAGAATAAGCAGGGTAGGTAAGATGCAGGCATTTATATGTATATATGAAAATGCCAAAGTGAAACCCATTGCCTTGTACAATCAATACACACCAATAAAAGTTACATTTACTTTAAAAAGAAGAAAAAAGTCAAAGTTGAATTTTATGTATTAAAAAATGGGAATGTTCATATACTTTATGATAAAATATCTCTACTTTTTAAAAAGAGCCAAACTTATATTCTTGAGCCCCACAACAGTAATAATTATTGGAAAATATTGCCAAATTATTTCTTAGGGAAACCAAGGATATTCAAATAAGACTAAAAGATTACTAACATTGCATTTGTTAAACACACTCCAGGGTCCAACTGTGGCTATAGGACCTAAAGGGTTGTAAGACCGCAGAATCAACAAAGGGTTCCCATATCAACTCAATTTCTTGTTTTCCACAGTGGTCTACTCAACGCTTCAAAGACGTTTCAAAGGTATTCGAGGCTATTCCTTTATGTTGTTACCTATTTTTGGCCAGTTTAGGTGTCTGAAATTAATATAGTTGATGTATACTACTGTACAATACTATCATCTTCAATTAAGGCAACAGAAACATACACATAATCAATTTACATTATCCCTACTCTTTCAAGACTCATCAATATGTTTTGAATGCAAACTACATATTAGGTGGTTTTGCTCCAGCAAAAATCTTTAAAGAGATCAATTAACACACTCAGAGCAGGAAGTGACAGCTAGCTGAGAACACGGGGGCTTAACTTTTATATGTTCCACCCACAAGGGCCACTGTGGGAAACAAGAAGTTGAGTTGACATGGGAACTTCCTTTGTTGATCTTCGGTTTGGACTAACACTTACTCTTTTTATTCTGCAACCTTCCAAGGCAGTATAGGATAATGGACTCAGTAGCCAGGCTAACTCAACACAGATCCTGGCCCTCTACTTTCTCCCCGTGAGACAAGTACATAATAACCAGTCCTATCTTTTATCCGTGTGAACAGAGCAGACGATAATGGTATCTATCAGGCAAGGTGGCTGTGAGAGTTGAATGAGTTTCTATACAGAAACCTCTTAGAACTCTTCTTGGAATGTAAATGCATTAGCTGTCCTTGAAAACCAAATCCAACTTTAAACAACTGTCATTTGCAACGAGTTTCTGCACATGTGTCATTTCCCAGACAGGACACTCCCTCAGGGCTATTCCTGGAAAGGATAATATAGAGAGTCCAGTTGCCTTGCCATAGAATTAGGTAAACTCAGGGCCCATAATCAGACACTTGCTTAGTTCAGCAGACAACTCGGCACCTAGTACCTTACAGTAATGAACATTCCAGACTACCGTTACTTGGGGCACACTGGAGTAAATACGTTGAAGTCTCTGGAGGAGAATAACAAAGACAGTAAAATATTAAAATTCTCTTTAAATGTACTGTTACAATTATTAACTGTGAGCCTTGGGCAAGACCCTTAACCTTGCTGGGCCCCCATTTGACCATCTATAAATAGGGCCAGTAAGTTTGAACCTTTATCAAAGGTCTTTATGATTACTAATTCAATGACAATGTCACCGGCGACAAGAAGGAAATAGAAAAGAATGAGAATGACCCAACCTGAAACAGCCCCACACTGGGCACTAGGGTTCACGAGTCCCCCATCCCACTGTCTCCTGAGGAGGACTCTGGAGGCAGTGGTCCCAGGTGAAGGCGAAGCTTTACTAGCTTTATTTTTAGCTAGACTGTGGTGCGCTCCTAACAGTTTCACACAAGTCAAAAACAGTGCAAATCTCAGGTCCAGTTTCCAAGCATAAATGGAGAAAATGAAGTCGCTCCTATTTTAAAAGCTAATTACTGGTAAAATACAGATTCACAGTTCCTGTGAAATAAAATTTTGTCTTTGAAATAAAGGTCTCTGGAAGAACTATTCAACAACACCTTTGTTCCAAGCAGGAATTTTCTTTAGTACAGAACACACAGTACTATACTCAGAAAATGACTGATTTAATTTTAAAGGGGAGACAAAGCATAAAACTGTTAAAACACATTTAAAAATATCCATGCCATATCACTAAATAGGCATAGATTTTGGTAAGCACTTTCATTTTTTGAAAGTTTTATGCTGAATAAATGTAATAAAATATGTGAAGATATACCACTTACCATCTAGAATTGAAAACAGCAAACAAAGATGTTCAACCACAGTTTACATTAGGACTGCAGGTTTTAAGACAACTTCACATCATCAATTTTCAGTGTCTTTGGGTGAATGCTCATTAAAATTTTTTATTTATTAGTACATGTTTGTAGTACATAATATTGACATTTTAAATCATTCGATATTTTCAACTTTGACTTTTTCTACATGTATGAGATGGGTTATTTTCAAAACATGAGATTAGAGAAAAGAAATATGAAAAAATCACTTGAAGCTTTGTTTTCCCCTCTCGATGTAATTAAACAGAACTTTAATTTGTAGGTATCACGATTCAGACTTTGTACCTGGCAAAATACAAATAGTACAAAGTACTGTACACAGATCAATATACTGAGTTCAGAACTCCGGTTTCAACTGTCAGTTTGCTTATAAAATTGTGCAAATTTCTGAATCCTTCCAAACCATTTGCAGTCAGAAAATAGAATGCTGTCTCTTTTCGTCTTCCTTTTCCAGTAAAAAAGTAGTAGAAAGATTAACGCTCATTTGTGATTTCCATTTTGTCATTTCTGATTTTCTTTTTCATTCTGGAAATGCATTTGCATTATCTAAGATGTAAGAAGGTATACAGAATAAAACATAAATGCACATGTTCCTACCTCTCACTTAATTGTCAACACATTTACAGCACAGGCGAAATACCCATAAATGCTTACTGATTGCACAATTCTTCCTTCTGGATGGATGCTACACCATTTCTGTATATCTCTTCATAAAAATTTTATGAGCTATGTATCCTCCAGCCACATGGGATATCATTTTGAATGTTTGAACTTAATATAAGTGGGATTATAGAATATGAATCATTCTGCAACTTGCTTTACTCAGCACTGCATGCAGGAATCATCCATGCACAAGCGTGTGGTTCATGTTCATTCATTTTTCACTGCCATATAGTGTTCCACTTTATGACTATGTTATGTCCTGGTTTAGTGACTATTCTAAACATGCATTCATACCTGTGAATGGACTTGAGTTGTCTCCAGTTTTTCATGTCACATTCTCTCCAACCTTTGATATTTGTCCATTTACCTTGCTTGCCAGCCTGCTGTTCCATTGTGTAAGTTTACTCATTTTTCTGTTACTTATAGTAAAGTTAAGCCTCTTTCTCACATGTTTCTGGCCATTCAAACTTTTTCTTCAAAGCTTTGTTCTATATACCAATCTCTTTTTTTCTCCCTTTTGGTGTTTTTCCCTCCTTCCTTCCTTTTCATCATCCCTTCCTTCTTTCCTGCCTGCCTTCCTTTTCCTTCTTTTAATATCATCAAATTTATTAAATCTTTTCTTTATGGTTTAATAAATTCTTCCTTACCCTATGATCATCAAGATATATTGCTATATTTTTGTCTATGGTAATTTTGCCTTTCAAATTATTCCATGGAGACTGATTTCTTTTTATACAGAAAATGAAATAGAGATCCAATTTCATTTTGGTTTTCCCTTGAGGAGAGCAAAATGCTGCCGCACCATTCATTGAGCAGTGTGTGTTTTACCCACTGGTCTGCATGCCTACCGCGACATAAATCAATTTTCTATATGGGTATCTGTGGACTTCCCCCTCCTTCCTTCCAGAAGGCACTTTCAGTTTCTTTTTAGTTGAAGTGAAGCCCTTAGCAGTTCTTATTAGAAGAGTTAGTGAATAGTAATCTTTCTCAGAAATGTAAGAAAAAAATTTTTGCCTTCCATTGAATGGCATTTAAATGGCTACACAATTTAATTTTTCCTAGAATTCTGAAGATATTGTAATGTCTTCTGATATCAATGATATTTGTGCATGAAAAGTTAATTATCAATTGAATTTATTCTTTTACACACAATCTTATCTCTCACAGCTTTATATTTTTTCCCTTTTTATCCTTGATGTTCTACAATTTTAACATAAGGTTCCTAGATGCAGATGTATTTTATTTATCTTGCTTGGGTTTTGCATGGCTTTTCAAATTTAAGATTCTTTTGGAACTTTAAACTTTAAAAAACAAAACAAAACTTCTTTTTAATATTGTTTCTCCACCAGACCCTTTCTTTCCTCCTTCTGAAATTTTTATCTAGCTGTCTATTCAAGCTTTTTATTTATCCCCCATGTCACTTCATTTCTTTGCCCATATTTCTTATCTCTTATCTCTCTATGATATACCCCCTAGGGTTTTATCCAATGTACTTTACATTTCACTCATTTCTTCTTCCTCTGCATTCACTTTATACTTCAATCATTTCTATTTTAATTAGTTTATTTTTCCACTGTTTAAATGTCTGTAAGCTTTTTTTTTTTTTTTTTTTTTTTTTCAAATCTGCATGCTCTCTTCCTAAAACAAACCAAGTCCTTGAAGTAAGGTCCCTGCTCCTTCTTTTATCCCTTAAACAGTTTATCCCTTTATTGTAAAGGGTCCAAGAAGCTGAATTATTCCATTTTAATGTGTACTTCCCCTGCATGTGTGTCTCCTTGGAGATCTGAGGCCTTCCTCCGGGGTGGTCCTTGGCTCCAATGACTGCTGGGCATATCTGCGTTTTCTCTTCAGGAGATTCCTGTCCAGTCCTGCATCTGCGGCACTTGGAGGGTCAACAAGTGACGGTTTTCTGAGCCACTGAAGAGATAACCCCTTTTCTGGATCGTCCATCCTGCCACTAAGCAGAGGAATTAATTCAGGCCACAAGTGGGCTTCGGAACCCTAATTACTAATATGGGATTCCTGTCACAGGCGCTGAATGGATGGCTGAAGGCAGTCTGGCCTCTTACACACACATTCTATGCGCTTCTCCTTGGGAAATTCACCTTCTTTGGAAGAAACATAAGACATGACAACTTCTGCTCCCTATTTTAGCTGGGTTTGTGCCTCAATTCTGGCAACCAAAGAATATCCCACAGACGTTTTCTAGGTAACTTGGTAAAATTTATATTCTAGACACCATTTTCATGTGTCTAAATGGAAGAGAACAGGCATGGAACCATCCCTAAATGCGATCTTCCCTTTCCTTCTTCCTTGGCTCCACCCGTCTCCAGCTTCTCCATCTGTCCCTTGTCTGTGGCCTTTCCCTCTCATTTTCTGGTGCTACCCTTTTCCATGATTCACAACACAAATCATCATGGGTTCAAAACCTCAGAGGTTGGCCTTCTTATCTTCATATCTTTTGTGCTCACTCTTGAGAGATACACTCAATTCCTTGGTGTAGATACGCTAATGACAAATAAACCCAGACCATATATGTTTCCTGAGCTTTAATCCCAGGCACTGACCTCCAACTCTAATACAGGCACTGCAACCTCCACATATCCAAGACAAACACACATAAAAATCTTAATTCACTGTTACATTCCCCATCTGTTTCAATGGTATTTTCATCTATCTGCCCACTTATGTAAGCTAGATGTCTGGCTGGCTTCGTAAATTTACCCTTTCTCTCAGTGACCACAGCCAATCAACAATTCTCTTCTACACATTCTAGGCATTTGCCCCTCTTCTGTTCACCCTCTGTTCTCCATTCTACTAGGATGGCCAAGGTCTTGGCCCTCCATCCTTCTCCCCTAAACAGCTGTAATACCGGCGCAGATAATCTCCCAACCTCCATTTTGCTTACCTTATAAATAATCTCAGACCAGAAACGCATTATGAGATTTTCTTATTGTGTCCCTTACCATGGTACCATGAAATCACCAAAACAAACTTTAAAGTATCATGTGCTCATTCTCACTGATGATGACTTTTGGATAGAAGTTCAAGATTCAGTCTTTCTCAACTTTCCATAAAAATATATATGGCACAGAGAAGAAGAAAAAAATTAAAATAAAGACTCCTCAAGTACTCTATTTCCAGAATATAGAAGAAAATGTCATTAACAAAATTTACAAAGTTGAAATGAACATTAAAATTACTGAGTGAAGCTGGGCTTCGTGGCGCACACCTGTAATCTCAGCACTTGGCAGGCTGAGGCAGGAAGGAGCTCCACAAGTTCAAGGCCAGCCTGGGCTACATAGTGAGTTCAAGGCCAGCCTGAACTACACAGTGAGACCTTGTCTCAAAAAACAAAACAAAAAAAAAGAAATCACTAGGTGGTACTGAGTACACTTTGGGTCTTAGAAAAAAGTTCATGTCAGCATGGAAGACAAGAGAAACCTTGTTCCTTCTCTATTACTGTCTGTGGGGATCAAGGACCCAGGGTCATTATCAATCAGGGTACAGGGCAACCAGACTCATCAGCAGATAATATGCTTCGATAAAAACTGCATCCCTTCGAGTCAACAAAGTCCATGTCCTCACTTCAAGTAGATTCAAGCCAAAAACTCCTACAAAGCAGCAAGACAAGATGTAAGAATGACACTGGAAACTGAGCTAAACTTTCTGTTAATTCCTCTCTACCACATCAGAATAGAATTCTGGCTTTCTTACTAAAGTACACTAAACCAAACTTACTAAAAGTCTGATAAAGGTAATCTTTCCTGAACAGACTTTGTGGTGGATTAACTAACGGTCAACTTGTAACACCCAGCAGAACTGAATCAGCGTGGTGCTGGATGTGGAAGGTCTGCCTGAGAATTGTTGCCAACAGCATAAAAAGAGAATTGGAGGCTAAGAGGGTGTGCTGTCGATTGTCCCAGAGAAGCTTGTCACGCAGGTTTTCCTGATACGAACTCAGCTGTTGTCATCATCAGAGAAGCTTGGGTCCTAGTTGTCACTAAGGATGGCTGCGGTTATCTTTGGGAGAGCTCTGGTCCTTCCCTTCTGCACTTCTCTCTGAGGGAGCTCTGGTCTTTACCTTCTGTGATTCTCTTTGGGGGAGCTCTGGTCCTCACCTTGAGTTTTGCATCCTGGCTCCAGTGCAGATCCCTCGGCCTACGGGCACAGATCCTTCACCCTGCTGGTGCAGATTTTCTGGCCTCCAACACTGACCTTTTGGCCTTCTTAGTGCAGATTTTTGATACAGGCTAACATGAGACATCACTGTGGGCTCAGGCCTCCAGCTGGCCTCAGAGGACATTGCCATGGGCTCTAGGTCTTCAGGTGGTCTTGTGCAGGACATTGCTGTGGGATCCAGGCCCTCTGCCGGATTCTTTGGGTCTCCAGTGTGTGGACAGATCTCCTCGCTCTTTTGCATTTGACTCTTTGGGCGAATATTATAAAATAATCTTGTAAGTTACGTGTCCTGTATTAGACCTTTTCTTTTCGCTGACTACAACAGATCTCATCTACACAGTAAAGTCTAACTGCCGACAGGGCATTTGAGACCTATTCTATAGACTGAATACCTTTATAATCTTATTTCTCATGATATTTCCAAACACTGGTAACTCCAGTTACAATGTATTATTCAATAATCTGGAAGCATTCTCTGCTCACACACCTTCTTGCCTAGATTTCTCTTAGAAAGCGTGAAGACCCTTACTGAAATCTTTCTCATTATTAAAGCTCCATCTTTCAAGGCATAAAACCTTCCCAATGTCTTTCCAAATCCCTTAATTGAAATTAATTTTTTTCCCTTGTCCTATGATATTGTCTCTGTACTTCTATTTTAATACTTAGCACTGTCTGTTTTATGCTGTGAGCTACAATGTTGCTTCTCCCACTAGACTGTGAATGGTTTTTATGAGGTAACACATATCATAGTGTCTTCTGTACGGGAGACATGCAACAAACATGTTGAGGTAACTGAAGATGAAAATGGACTACAGAGAGCTTCTCATTCAGATCTCAATTTTTACTATCCCATTTTATATTTATCTTTAAAACAATAGCTGGATTTTGTCACTAAGCCAAGCAGCAGGCTGAAAAGGAACTAAATCTTGGATTTCCTTTGCAATTGTAAAGAGGAAACCCATAGATAACGCCTTCCCTGACAAAGAAAGGAGGAACTAAAGACCACAAAGGTAGTGGGGAGGGGTGAATTGAGGTCATAAAACAAAAGGAAATTCCATTTTCTAATCTCCACAAGCCGGCCAGTGGCTGATCTCTCTTGCTGCATTAGAGCAATAAAACATGTCAGGGGAGCCCAGCAGATGTTGCAATAATAGAAAAAAAAAGGAGTGACACAATTATAAGTAGTCAAGGCCCATCTCAGGTTTCTCTTCTTTCCTTCTTCCATTTAAACAATAGGAGCTTCGGTGTCAATTTTAAAGCCAATTATGCATTTGGTGCACAATGGTGGCTCATTCATCTAACAACCTTCATAGTACATTCCAGTGCAGGCAGAACTCCATGCGAAGGTTGCTATTCATGGACACACGTAGCCTCACCTTTGACATACCGTGGGAAAACTGTCCTTCTTACAGTGTTCCAAGAATATTGATTCCATCATGGTTCCAAAAGGCACAAAAATGTTTGTTTTCCATCCCTTTTCTCACTAAATTCAAAAGCTAAATTGCTCTTGCAATCTTTTAGTCATTGGTTTGGCAAATATCAATCGAGGTCTTGCTCTGCTCCAAGCCCTGTGCTAAGCACAAGAGGAAAAATAATGAGAAAAGGCAGGTGTGGCCTCTGACTTCATGGAGGTTACTTTGGTGATAGATAATGGTACCAATAAGATAATTTCGTGGACAAATATAAATTTTACTACTACCCAAGAAAAGGATATGAGACTGGTGGAAAGGATATGAGACTGTATAACAAAGGGATCTGAGTTCCTCTGAAATCTCTCCAGTGGGAGAGTTAGAAAACCACGCTAAAACGGCTCTTAGCCTGAGACTTGGAGGTTGAGCCTGTGTTACACAGGCAATGAGGAAAGAGAATGTTCTGGCAGAAGAAACAGCACCCATAGACCTTGCTGCCTCAGACACAATGTTTAAGAACACTGCTAATAAAACAGTTTTCAAAGTCAATTGTGACTACAACACACTGTGCTCTATCTGCAGTGTCACTTAATGGCTATGGTTCTGGAATTTAACATGGCATTCAAGTTCACAAAAGCTAATTATTTAACAGTTTGGAAAGCCTGAAAGTAAAGATTTTTAAGAATTTGGATGGTAAATATGTCTTAAAATGAGGCGATGCAAAAGAAAAAAAAAAAAAAGATGTGAACAGCTAGGTGTATCCTGGAAATTTTGGGATTCAGTAACCTGTCCTCCTTCTGCTTCCTCCTCTTCAGCCTAAAGGCATGGTCTCAGGTCCTAAATCTTCTTTCACTTTGTGCTCTCAAATGAAAGGCAGTCTCAGAAAAGTACCTCAGAAAGGATTTCATCACCAGTTCTGAGCACTCTGTCACTGGACATACTGACCAAGCTTATAGAACACTCTGATACATTTTTCTGGAGGATATTAGGACAGAAACCAATACTATGGGAGGAAAAAAAAAATTCAAATAAGACCTGAGTGAGTTTTGCACATCTGGGGGTTTATTTCATAAAATTTCCAAAGTTTGTTTCACTGACTCAGAAAGACTTTGGAAACCATTATTAATTCGATGTTCCTACCTGTTCTGCTTTCTGCTTTCGAAGGGGCAATACATTAATCTCCCCCTATAATCCTGACACACAGGATTGGCAGAGTATTTATTAACTCACCTTTCACTTAAATTGGTTTTCCTTTTAGGTGCACTGCCTCCAACATCCTGGATGAACCATATCTATGTTTTAACGTAATGTAAGATGGGGTCAAACCTCTTCTTCTCGAGCTGGACTTAATAAATAAAACTAATAGCTGAGATTGATTAGTCATTTGGACAGTAAACTATAAAACCTAAGATGGATTGTGTAATTTGCAGCTCTATGACATGTATTAAATTTTCAGACATAAGATAAATAATTCATGTAAATAAGAACAGACACCCAAGAATAAAGTTTGTGGTCATCCTCTCACACTAGGTGAAATAAATGACAAATGTCATTAGTTCTTGACTTGAAGTGTCCTATGAATTCATTTTAACTAATTACTGCTTAGTTGAGACTGGAGTATAGATTAAGGAGATTCTATTATGCTTTTTAACTAGAGATTTTCTTAATTAAATATCCAAACACTGCAAAAACAAAGCTCTATATTTACATTTTTTTTCACAACTCTGAAGTTAACCTACCACCTTGTGATTTAGAGAATTAAAGCCCCTCAGATAATTAAGGGAGGGGAAAAAGCAGACAAAAAGGATTCAAGTGCCAAATTCTTCTTTGATGCCTGCCAAGTGAAACCCAGTATATAAAATATGGAATAAGTGTTGAATTTTGTTTTTTGCTATTGGCGGGGGCTTTTTGTTTGTTTTTGTTTTGGTTTGTTTTTTGAGACAGGGTCTTGCTATGCATTTCAGGCTGGCCTTGGACTCACTATGTAGCGCAGGCTGGCCTCAAACTCACAGCAATCCTCCTGTCTCAGCCTTCCATGTGCTGGGATTACAGGTGTGCACCACCACGTCAGGCTATAAGTGCTGAAGTTTATTGACACTTCTTATATATTTAAATTTGTATGTTTTAAATGATATGACCACTGAATCCCCCCAAGTTTTGCAATTTCCAAGATAGGAATTAAAAACTCTTTGTAGACTACCTTCATAATTTAACTGCATTTGAGGAAGCCAAGACAATCCTGCGATCCTCTCAAGGAGATACACAAGATGATGTGACTGCTTTCCAGAGCCTTTGATGAAAAACTGTACCCATCCAACCTGCTGCTAGGACACTGCAGCCTGGGACTAGAGAGTAGCTAGATTTCTAAGCCAACACGTACAGGACAGATGAGCAGGTGGCATAGATATCTGGCCCCACGGATGGAAAGATGAGAACTTGCAGGTCCTTGGTAGCTCAGGGAAAACTTGAGTACTGGTGCTGAGTGCTCAGTACTGGATACAGTGCTTTAGTCAGTTAAGTCCTCCACGAGTATGTCTATAAAGCAGAAGTGTAGCTTTCTGGAATTTTCTAAAGAGAGTGCCTGCGTTCCAAGACTTGCAAGTTGTGATGGAAATTATGACACTGACTTGATTTCTTTATCTTTCAAAATGCTTTATTAGTAGTATTATTTCCACATTACAATCAAGAAAACAAAGACAGAGAAGAAAGTTCTGGTGATTTTTTTCCAGCATGAAAAAGATAGTGAATATCATGATTTAAATCTAAAATAGCCTCCCAAAGTCTCATGTGTTTAGAAGGTGATTGGGTTGTGGTAGCACTATTTGGGTTCATCCACTGATAAGTTCAGTAGTTCCTATGCTATTAGGAGATGGCACTGGGTCATTGAAGCAGGACTTGGAAGGGCGTATTCTTGTGCTCAGCACCTAGCTCCTTCTTGACTTTCTGCTTCCTGGATACCATGGCTTCAGCAGCCACCATGCCCTTCAAACCATGCTACTTCAGCACTAGAGCCAACTAAACATGGACTGAACCCACTAAAACTGTGACCAAAATAAACCCCTCCTCCTTTAAATTGTAGGTGTCAGATATGTTGTCCCAGCAACAAGGAAGTGGTAACACTGTGAAGGACACAAGTGAAACTCAGTCTCCAGCCTTTCTTTCTCTATATCCTGATATTTACAAAGACACAGAAAGACCTGCCACTGGGGCTATCTTTTATTTTGTTCTTTTCACAGGATTATAAGTTTTGTTCTTTTCACAGGATTATAAGTTAACTAATGTTTACTAGAGATGATGGATTGAATCTTCGAAATCCATGGGTCCTTGTGTAAAAATGATGAAATAGTGACAATTCTGGGTAGAAATTCTCCTGAGTAATTGTGTGTTACCTTGGAAATAGCTGCCTGATTATGAAGGTTCCACAGACATGGAACTGAGCTACAAAATCAAAGACTCCCTTTCTATATACAGGATTAAGTTGGTCTTTGAACATTTTTTTGAAGATTAAAAATCAATGAAGTGGATACTAGAGTGTTTAAATTGAAGCACGGGCTTTACATTTGAGGAGTCAAGGGGAGGTGACAGGCGCTTTTGAGATCCTTCCAACAGTATGGAGCCACAATAACCTAGGGTTACTCCTAGGCCTAGAGACTGAGTCACCCTATTACAGTCCTACCCTCCCTCCATCTGTCAAATCTGAAACTGGCACCTCCAAAGTCAAATCATTTACTTGGTGCTTTATTTATCCTGTAGCTGTCAGTGTTTGTAGATGGGCAATCTCTTCAACTTCCAGTCTGGAATGTATGAGGCAAAAGAAATTCCAGTTACTCACGACTGTATCACTCCTCTGGTAAAAGGTCCTGAAGAGATTTGACTTCTTTCCACCTTTCAAAGTCTTCTTTGTTATATATATCATGTCCAGAGTTTTAAGCTATGCTTAGTGAAAAAAAAAAAAAAAAAAAAAAGGGAAAAGTATGTCTAGTCCATTTTTCCAGAAATGGTAGTTTCCTTGTCTTCTTGAATTATTATTATGAGCGGGTAGAGAGAACCAGCAGATCCACTTCTGCCTGCCAGCTGCCGCAACCGAAGGCTCCTTCCTGTGGGCAGCCAGCACAGACAGAGAGAGCCAGCAGATCCACCTCCACCTGCCAGCCGCAGACAGCAGAAGGCTTGCTTCTTGCAGGCAGCCAGTGAGAACAGGGACACGCAGCCAGGTAGGCCCTGTGTATCCCGCCTGCAGGCCACCATTTGAGACCCTTGCTTCTTTCAGGCAGGCAACACCCACCAGGAGAATCAGACAAACACACCCCTGTGTGCCTGCCACCATCACGGGAGTCCCAGTGTAGACACACAGGCTGAGAGAAGCAGCCCCACCACCATACATCCTTGGCCATCAGGAAAGCTCCAGTGTAGCTGCACAGGTCTGGAGAAGCCTGCTCCACGCCCTGCTACCTCCCTATAAACTGGGGGTCAGAGGAGCCCAGGTGACTGTCCCATTCCCCTACACCATGGAGGGGCAGCCAATGTGGGAAGTGCCTGGGGCCCCACAACCAGCTAGTTGGGAAGAACCCAGGAGAATGTCAAGATGAAGGAGTAAAACTCAATCTCGAACCTCCAGCCCACACAGAATAAGTCTAGGAGATACAGTCATGGAAGAAAACGGAAGTCACACACCTGAAACCTCTGAGAGGATAGCAACAGAAGTAAAGAAACAACTTCATGAGACTGCAAAAGTAATCAAATCAGAAATAATGTCTCAGGTAAAAGAAGAAATGAAAAACATAATGATAGAATTGCTCACCATATCTAAAGAAGACATAGATAAAAAAGAGGAGCATAGGAAAATGATGGAAACCTTGAATGAGCAATATAGAAAGAAATCACAATGCATGAAATAGATTCTAAAAGATATCCAAGAAATTAAAAAGTCAATCAAAAGCTTGCAAAAGCACTTGAAAGACTGAAGACTTTCAGACCTTAAAGACAGGATTACAGCTAGCAATTGTGAAAGGAAACATCTTTTAAAAATAACAAGGAACCAGGAAATAACAATTCAATGGCTTCAACATGATGCAAAAAAAGTAATTTAAGAGTGATAGGTATCAATGAAGAAGCAGGGGTCAACACAAATGAAATAAAAAGGCTATCTACAGAAGTAATAACAGAAAACTTCCCAAACAAGGGAAAAGGATCTGGTATACAGATAAGTGAGGCATATAGAACTCCAACTAGCCAGAACCAAAGTAATTCTACACCCAGACATATAATAATCAAGATCCCAGAAATTCAGCACAAGCACAGAATATTAAAAGCTGTTAGAGAAAAGAAACAGATCACCTATAAAAGAAAACCAAACAGAATCACACAGATTTGTCAACAAAAACCATCAAATCAAGAAGAGTTTGGAGTGAAGTGTTTCAAATCCTGAAAGAAAACAACTTCTGACCTAGATTGATTTACCCTGCAAAACTATCTTGCAAAATTGATGGAAAAATAAGATAAAGAATAACTGAAGGAATTCATGACCACGAAACCAACCCCACAGAGAGTGCTAAAGAATATTCTAGAGAGAGATAAAGATGACCATGATTCCAGGAATAGCAGCAGAAGAGGATCACCAAATAGGACAGGCAATTGAATGAAGGAGAAAACTGGAGGGCCAACAGCAGGAGGATAGCATGGCAGAGACAAACCAATGTATGCCGGTTGTAACCATTAATGTAGGTGGCCTCAATTCAGCAATAAAAAGAGAGTGGATCAAGAAACAAGATCCATCAATATACTGTATACAAGAAACACATTTAACTTGAAAGAAAATTCATAGACTGAAAATCAAAGGGCAGAAAGCAATTATCCATGTGACAGGAGACCAGAAAAGAGCAAGGGTAACTTGCCTATCAACCACAGAATGGATAAGAAAGATAATGGTATTTTCATACAATGGAAAGTTAACCAGCTATAAAGTGGGATAATCTGGAGGCTTTTGCAGATAAATGGATGCAAATGGAGGTCATGTTGATGGGCGAAACAGTTTGAACTCATATGGGTGAATAGTAGCATAAAAAAACAGAAGGAGTTAGTGGGATCCAAAAACACAATAGATATTATAAAAAGGGATAGGGAAGGAAACACCTAGGAGGATAAGGTGGTAACCAATGTTAATTTCTTATAGTCTTGTCTTGAACTTTTGTAATGTTTCATGATTTTGTTAGGTTTGGTTCTGTTCTGTCTTGTTTTATTAGATTTTACTGTGTCTGATGGTATGGGCAGCTATTTTGAACATAATGGGATATATCGTGGTAATCATGGTTGGTTTCCTATTATCTTGTTTTGAAGTCTTACAATGCTTTCATTCTTTTGTTCAATTGGTTTTATTCTGTTTTGTTTTGTTTTGTTTGATTTTACTAAGTGTGATGGTATGAACAGCTATTTTGAAGAAAACTAGACATTATAGTAACCATTGTTCATTTCCTGTTATCTGGTTTTGAATCCCTGTAATGCTTTCATTCTTTTGTTTTGCTTGGTTTTAGTCTGTTTTCTATTATTTGATTTCATTGTATATGAGGGTATGGACAGCTATTTTGAAGAGAACAAGAGACATTATGGTAGCTATTGTTGACTTTCTATTGTCTTGTTTTGAAGTCCCTTAATGCTTTCATTCTTTTGTTTTGATTGGTTTTATACTATTTTGTTTTCTTTGATTGTATCGTGTGTGAAGGTATGGACAACTATTTCAAAGAATACAAGAGACATTAGGGTAGCCACTATTGATTGCCTCTTGTCTTGTTGTTAAGTCCTGTGTTGCTTGCATTGCTCTGTTCTGACTTGCTTTGTTCTGTTTTGTTTTGTTTTATTCTCTTTAAAATAAAATTTTTAAAAATTAAATTATTATTATGGTAAAATAAAATATAGAACAGACAAACCTTGACTCTTAGGATACAAGTTCTGGCATCCTGAAACAATACTCAGCCAGTTTTCCCTTTAGAAAGTTGAATGAGGCTATTTTACAGCCTGCATTATTGACAGGCTGGTGCTTATTTACTTTAATAACCTAACAGTATGGATGTATTCACAATGTAATCTGACACTTTTTAAATGCCAAAAAGAAAACATAATATTGTGAGTCTGTGCATGCCCCTGTTCCTCAAGGCCTCATCAGTCTCTGTCAGAGCAGAGTGCTGCTCAGATGGCCCAATACTGTCACAGGGCCTCAGAGAACCAGCCAACTGAACCTGCAGGGAGATTAAGAATGGGAAAGCCCTGCAAACATATGTTTGTGAATGCTTTTCCACCAATTTGGGTTTTGTCAGAAGACATAGGTAAGGTATCCAGTCCTATAATTAAGTCGACCAAGTTTTTTTAAAAAGTGTTTAAACACTTGGAAACTGAGTAATTGAGAACAGTGTTCCATGCTCCTGAAGGGCAGAGTCAGTGTCAACAGAACTTTTCGTGGTGACCCCCACACTCCTACGCAAAAACAAGTGCTCCATAAATAATACCTAAACTTTTGTTATTATTACAAGTGTTCGGATTAAGATCTTAGGTTGGCTCCAAAGGCCCATACACTAGAGGCTTGATTGCTAGCCTGTACTGCTATTGGGAGGTAGTGAGACCCTTAGCAGGTAGAGCCTAATGGAGGGAAGTTAGGTCATTGGGGATGTGTCCTCAAAAGAGATATTGAGACCCTACTCCTTCCTCTTCTCTCTCTTTGCTTCCTGGCTGCTATGGTGTAAGCTCTCAGTCTGCTATGATATTCAGTTCTCAGTCTCTGTATTCCCTGCCATGATGCTCCACCTTGCATAGCCTAAAAGCAATGGAGCCAAATGATCATTACTTGAAACCTCTAAAACAATGAGCCAAAATCAATCTTTCTACCTGCTGTTTACCTCTAGTGTTTTATCACAGAAACAGAAAAGTGACCAATACACATGGTAAAACAAACAATCCCATTTCCTCTCCCCAAGTTTACAATGGGTAATTGTGTTGCCATCACAACTTTGACTTTAATTCATATTAACTAGTGTAGGATAGGAGATTGTTTTGGCCTGCCCACCCAAAGAACCTGCCGTATTATGATGGACCTTGGGATTTAATTACTGTCTCTAGTTTCCTCTGTGTCAACTCCGTTCACAACAAAAATTGGCCGTGGGATTCTGGGATATCTGAAAATCAGAAGAAGCCAAATCTTCCTTTATACTGAAATCTAAACTGATGAAGAAGGGCCCTTGATCCCATTCCAATCACTTATAAAATGTTACATATGATATATCAAATATAATTATGGAAAAGCCAAGATCAGAAGATAGAATGTGAAATCACTTAATACGGGAAAAAGAAGAAATTCAAGCCTAGAGTAGAAAGTAGATACTGAGGTTGAAGCTTTCCACAGAGCCTTAGGGCTTCAAGATAATTCCAGTGCCTGAGAATGAAGGCAGGTTGGAGCTTCAACACCCACAATATTCCCACACATCTCGCCTTTGTCAAAGAGGTCAAAAACCCTGCCAAGAACCCTTAGGCTTCTCAATATGTAAGCTACTCAGAAACCATAAATGCAAAACCAAAATAGAGTTATACACCCTCACACAGTTTACCTGGGTCAGCCCCAGTGCTTATTGTCCTGAGTTTTACTATTACTAGAACTGCTTTATGCTCTCAGAAGTTTGTTTATTTATTTTTGGATCCTTGTTAACTTTATTTCAGAGAGTGGTAAAGTAGCTGTGAAGTTCAGACCCAGAGTTGAGACCATAGATTCCAGAAGTGAAGAAGAGCTTCAGGATTTAATTCAGGTATGTGGTGATGAAAACTCAAGTAGCCAGTGTAGCCAAGATTCAAATCAATGAGCAATAGCACTTAATACCTGTGAGATCCCCTAGGCTCAAGCTTCATACTGTAAAAATAAAACTACAAAACAATCTAAAAACCCACCCAGCAGAATTTGAAAGATTTCAGATGTATCTCAGAAGAATATGTGTGAAACTCTGGCACTGCTGTTGAATTCAGGGAATTTCTGGGCCCTGACCCTTCATTTGAAGTCTGGGGAGCAGAACTGAGGCCTCTGAGATACTCCTGCAGTTGCAGATCCAGGGGAGGGGCTTGGCTTCTTTCAAAGGCCCAAGAAACTCCTTAAACATGGGGTTTTTACAACTCTCCTTGAACAGGATCTCAGGGATCTGAGTAACCACACTCACAGGTGCAATTGTGCTGTAGCTTTGGACATAATTCCGTCTTTCAGTATGGTGTGTTACCTGGCTCTCAGCTTCTCCCTGCACCTGGAGTACAATGTCTTGCTCAAGAACCTTTCTATAAATCAGTTAAATAAAAACCTCTAATGAGGGATTAAGTTGCCAGAGTAATTCCTAAAATAAAATAGTATCTACTACACTTAGGATGTTTAGAAAGGAGGAGGCAGAAAATGTATTTCATGCCAGTAGGAACTTATTTGGGAGATTTTTTTTTAATTAATTTACCCCACTGTGCTAAAGTGCTTCATTTTGAAAAGGTAGAGAAACTAGTTGCCCTCTGTTGAACCTTCTCCCCATAAGCAGAAGCAGCCAGTTCAACCTTCCGAGGCTCCTGAGCAGGGGGGACCTGAAAGCCAGCCAGAAGCTCCAGTTCGGATTGAAAGACCCCTTGAGGAAGTCAAACCTCCAGTTCAGGAAGATGCTCTAGAGGCCCTCTGGAGAGTATAGCTGAAATTCCACCACTTCAGGAGGTGACTGTGCGACTTGCAGGTCAGGATCTAGCTTCCAATGATAACTTATCCCGTGTTAAGTCATGCAATTTTCTATACCTCCAGAGCCCACCAGGGAGGTCCCATCTTCTCCAGTCCAGCGTGAAGCCCCATCTCGACCCCCAGGATCTCCTCTAGAGGTTGAATCCTCCCATGAGCAAGAACAGGCAGCGCAGCCTGAAGCTGTTGGCATGTTGAGTCTTCTGAGGACCAGCTGGTAGCTTCAGTTCAGCCTGCAAAAGTTTTCTTTACTTTGTCCAGCTTTGCTTTCTCCTGTGCTCCTTTTCTAGTCTTTTATTTGCAATTGCCTTTGCTTTTCCTCACCCACTTTGATTTAGCCCCATCCCATCATTCAAAGTGTCACATTTAGATGATGAATGATATAGTATAAAGGTTTCATTTTCAAATCTAATCAAAGTTTAAACATAACACTATTTTAGAGATGACAGCAAGTTTACAAATGTGACCTAGGCTATCATTCAGAAAGCCTCAAATTCCTCTGGTTGCAAATAAGACAATAAGGAATTCTCTGAATTATAAAAGAAACTGTTTTCTGAGCATCCCAGATATAGTCCTAAAGAGGAATTACATGATTTCATAATATTTTTCGGTTTCTCCAGAGGACAGCTGAAAACTACTATTGCATAAGAACAACAACAAAGGGTAAGTCAAAGCAAAACACCTCCTTCTGTATTTATTGAATAGCTTCAGGAAATACTCAAAATCCTCCAGGGCTGTCCATTCTGTGGAGGGCTGGCACCAGACTATGCCTGGGTCTGTGAGATAAGCTGCAGCCCAGGACTCACTTTGCATGACCTGGCTATTGCCTGCAGCTCCTTCACTGCATTTTGTTATTAAACCTGTATGAGACAAAATATTTCCATTGTTACCCAAAGGACAAACTATCTCCTCCAGGGAGTTTGGAAGGACCCGCTAACACTGTCAGGCAGCGGCACCAGAAGCCACTGTCATCAGTTATAATGCAATTAGGTTCTGAGAAATGCTTGGGCCATTAATGCAGACGAGCTGATACTAGAATGCCATTTATTTCCAATGAAAATCTACTGGCAGTGGAAATGAACATATTCTAACAGAATAATGTTCTTTGTTAAGAATCTAGTTGCAAATAATAGAAACCCACTGATACTAACACAAGGAAAATGTAGTATAAGGCTGGGGAGAAGAAAGGATCTTACGTGTCAATAGTAGAAAATACAACTGCATCAGCCCATAAGGAGGCAAATGCACAGGAATCAAATGAGACACCTCTGAGATAAGTCACCACTGCTCTTCCCTGTCTCTCTGTGTAAGAATCTGCATCGTTCTTTGACATTTCTCTGTAGGCTGGCTTTCTCTGATGATTTATTTGTGCATAGACCCCAAGAAAGTCTTTCCCAGTGTAGTTATCGTCTCTTAATTTAAATGTCATTTCACAATTCTAAATTCCTAAGAGGAAACACACTTGAATAGCTCATGAGGGAGGCATGATATACCAATGCCTAGACCAACACACGTTACAAAATCTGGAGCCTGACAAAATCCCCCAAAGGATATAAAGGGTCATATGCATTTTTACTCTATGTCTGTAGTACCAAGAGTCCTTATTCTCTATTTTCTCCAAATTCCATTTAGAAATAAGTTACATTTAGGGGCACACAGAAGTGCAGTGTTCTGAGTAGGTAGGAACGCATTTCAGCACACTCCATTGTGCCTCTAAAAACTTGTGTACAGAAGTAGATCAGACCATGCAATTCATAAGCCACAGGCCCCCGACCAAGACAGACCCAAAGCTGTGGACCCACAACCAGGATCCTGGCACCCTTTGTATTCCACCTTGTCTCCTGTCTTCTGACTGAGCTTGCATGAGGCCACATGAAGTTTACGTCCCACCCACCAACTCCTAAATTTTCCATCCTGCCTACATCAACCTTATTTTTTACCTAGTTACAACTGCCTGTTTTTTATCAAAACAGAAACCGATGTGATTCTTGTTAAGACTAATTTTGCAGGCACCAAGATAAAAACTGACGAAACATACTATTTTGTCAGTTCAGAGTTTGTTTGTTGCCAGTATAAGGATTCCTTTAGAGAAAGAAATGATTGTCTACAGGATGTGACGCAGTTGTGGTTTGCGTACATCTAAGACTCTGTTACTGGTCTTTTAAGAATTTACAGCATGTGAAATTTCACATTATTATAATTTTATCTGGCATACAGTTTAAATATGAAGTTGAAAAACACCTCTGATTTTAAGTATTATGAAACTAGAAATAATGGGGGGACAATATAATAATCCAATAACTTGTAAATTTATTAAAATATTAGTATCACTAAATATTTCATGATCTATTTCAATCAGTATCTTTTTTTAAAATTTCATTTTAAAGAGAAAAAATAAAAATAACAATAAAACAGTTTCAAAACAGACTAGTAGTAGACTAACAGTAATTAATACATTGTGTATTGTTATAGTATAGCAGTTGTTCAGAGTACAAGACATAGGCATGAAATGTTGTCCAAAAAAGTATTAGCACAAAACTTTTTTAATGAACTAAAATAAACTAGCTGTAAAGCTATCTTGACTATCTTGTGTGCATATATAAATATTTTTTCCTTTTCCCTTGTTTCTTTTCCCCTTTCTCCCATCGCAGTATTTCTTTTCTTTTCTTTTCTTTTTCTTTCTTTCTTTTTTTTTTTTTTTGAAGTTTCTTCCCATTTCAATATCTATTGCACATTTTGGATCTTATTTATTCTTTCAATTTCTCACACTAATGAGACAATACGATGTTTACATATGTGAGTCTGATTTATTTCACTTATGAGTATTGTCTCGAGTTGTATCCATTTACTTATAAGTGTCAAGTTGACATTTTTATGACTCAATAGTATTCCATTATATTTAAAAAAAAACACATCTTTTTTATCTATTCCTTGGTTGATGGGCATCTGGGTTGTTTCCAAGATTTAGCTACTACAAATTGTGCTGCTATAAACATGGATGCACATATAATCGCTGTGGTATGATTGTTTTTAAATCTTCTGGGAAAATATCCAAAAGGGGAATAGGTGGGTTGAATGGGACTTCATTCCTAGTTTTTTGAGGAATCTCCACACTGATTTCCACAGTGGTTGTACCAGTCTACACTCCCACCAACAGCAGAGAAGGGTTCCTTTTTCTCCACAGCCCAGCCAGCATTTGTTATTGGTTGATTTCTTGATGATAGTCATTCTTTCTGGAGTGAGATGGAATCTCAGTGTTGTTTTAATTTGCATTTCTCAAATGACCAAGGATGTTGAACATTTTTTCATATGTTTATTTGCTGTTTGTATTTCTTCACCTGAGAAGCGTGTATTCATCTCAGATGCCCATTTTTGGATTGTTGAATTTTGGAGGCCTGACTTTTTCAATTCTTTATGTTTTAGATTTAAATCCTTAGTCTGAGAGACAACTGGTTATATATAATTTTTTCCCACTCTGTGTGTTGTCTTTTCACTTCGTTGGTAATTTGTCTTGTTGTGCAGAAGCTTTTTTATAGGGTGGGAATTTATTTGTTGATTCTATGTAGTATTTCCCATGTGGTATGGGTTTTGTTCATGAAGTCTATGCCTACCCTATGTGTTCAAGATTTTTACCTATGTTGTCTTCCACTATATTTAGCATTTTTGTTTTAATATTTAGATTTTTGAGCCATTTCAATGTTAGCTTAGTGCATAGCAATAGACATGGGTCTAGTTTTACTTTTCAGCTTACGGAAAACCAGTGTTTACAGCACCACTTACTAAAGATACTCTATCTTCCAGTGAACATGTTTGGCTCCGTTGTCAAAGAAAAGGTGGTTTAGTGTGTTTGGAGTTGTATCTAAATCTTCTATTTTGTTCCACTGATCCTTAGGTCTATTTTTTGTCAATACCATGTTAATTTTATCACAGTAGCTTTGTAGAATAACTTTAGGTCAAGGATTGTGATGCCCCGTGCCTTGCCTTTGTTGCCCAGAATTGCTTTTACTATTCTAGGTCTCTTCTGGTTCCAAATGAATTTTAGGAATGTTTTCTCTAGTTGTGAGGTATGCTAATGGTATTTTGATTGAGATTGCATTAAGTCTGTATAACAGTTTTGGGAGTGGGGCCATTTTCATTCTGTATAACAGTTTTGGGAGTGGGGCCATTTTCACTATGTTGGTTCTTCCTATCCATAAGCAAGGTGAATCTTTCCATTTTCTGATATCTTCTTCAATCTCCTTTTTCAGAGTACTATAGGTTTCAATCTATAAATCTTTTACTTTTTTTTGTTAGATTGATTCCTAAGTATTTCATTTCTTTGAATGCTATTGTGAAGGGTATGGTTTCCCTAATTTCTCTCTGTGTGAGTTTGTTGCTTGTGTACAGGAATGCTATTGAGTTTTGAGTGTTAACTTTGTGTCCAGCTACACTACTGAATTTAGTAATTAAATCTATAAGTCTTTTGGTGGAGCTTTTGGGATCTTCTATGTAGAGCATCGTGTCATCTGCAAATAATGATAATTTAACTTCTTCCTTTCCTATCCTTATTCCTTTTATTTCTTTCTCTTGTCTAATTGTTCTGGCTAATGTTTTGAGAACTATACTGAATGGGAGTGGTGATAATGGATATCCTTGTCTTGTTCCTGATTTTAGAATGAAAGCTTTCAATTTTTGACCATTTATTATGTTAGCTGTTGTTTTGTCATAGATTAAGTTAAAGACAGACCCCTATTCCAATTTTCCATAGGTTTTTTTTTTTAATCATGAATGGGTGTTGGACTTTGTCAAATGCTTTTTTGGCATCTATTTAGATGATCATGTGATTTTTGTCTTTGGTTCTTTTAATATGGTGTATTACATTTATTGATTTTCACATGTTGAACCATCCCTGCATTCCTGGGAAGAATCCTACTTGGTCATGGTGTATAATCTTCTTGATAATTTTCTGCATACTGTTTGCCCAGTATCCTATTGAGGATTTTTGCATCTATGTTCATTAAGGAGATTGGTCTGTAGTTTTCCTTTTTGATTGGGTTCTTCTCTGATTTTGGAATCAGGATAATACTTGCTTCTAGAAATGATTTTGGAAGTACTGCTTCTTTTTAAATTTCCTTAGAGTTTCAGCCTTAGTGGCATTAGTTCTTCTCTAAATTTCTTGTAGAATTCAACAGTGAATTCATCAGGGTCTGAACTTTTCTTTGTTGGTAAATTTTTAATTACATTTTCAATTTCATTGGCTGATAGTAAGTTATTTATAATTGTCATATCATCTTGATTTAGTTTGGCAATTTGATTGTGTCTAGGAATCTGTCCATTTCTTCTGTTTTCCATCTTATTAGACTATAAGTTCTCATAGTAGGTATTGATGATCTTCTGAATTTCTGTAGGATCTATTGCGAGTTTCCCCCTTTTCATTCCTAATTGCTTGAATTTGTGTTTTTTCTTTCCTCTTTGATGAGGTTGGCTAGTGGTTTATCAATTTTATTCATTCTTTCAAAGAACCAACTTTTCAATTCATTGGTTCTTTGAATTGTTTTCTTAGTCTCAATTGCATTAATTTCTGCTCTTATCTTAATAATTTATTCCCTAGTATGAGCTTCACGTTTGATTTTTTTCTTCTTTTTCTAGAAGTTTGAACTTCAACATTAGGTTGTTTTCTTGAGCTCATTCTGTTTTTCTGATGTAAGAGTTTATTGCTATAAATTTCCCTTTTAGGACTGCTTTCATTGTATCCCATAAATTTCAGTATGTTATATCAGTATTATCATTTAATTGTATGTACTGTTTAATTTTGTCTTTAATTTCCTCTGTGACCCACTGGTTGTTCAGAAGTATGTTAATGTCCATGTGTTTATGTAGTTTTTGTGATTCTTTTGGCATTGATTTCCAGTTTCATTGTGTGCTGGTCAGACAGTATGCATAGAATGATTTCAGGTCTTCTATATTTACTTAAACATGTAGTCTATTTTGGAGAACATCCCATGTGTAGCTGAGAAGAATATACATTCTGATATTTTGGGGTGGAACATTCTGTAGGCATCCACAAAGTCCATTTGTTCACAGGCTTGGTTTAATTCTGGTATTTCTTTGTTGATTTTTTTTTTTTTGTCTAGTTGATCTATTTGTAAGAGTAGGGTATTAGGGTCTCCCACTACAGTTGTATTAGTGCTTATTTCGTTTTTTGTGTCTGTTAATATTTGTTTTAACTGGGTGCACCAGTGTTTGGTGCATATATATTTATGATTATTTTATCTTCTTCTTGGAGTTTTCCCTTAACAAGTATGTAGTGATCTTCCTTGTCTCTTTTGATCAGTTTTGGCTTAAAATTTACATTGTCTGAAAATAGAATAGCTACTCCTGCTTTTTTCTGTGACATAGAGAATTGTTTTCTATTTTGACTTTTGGTCTATAAATTTCTTTTTAGGTTAAATATATTTCTTGAATGCAGCATATTGTTGGATTTTGTTTTCTGGTCCATTCTGCCAGTGTGTTTCTTTTGATTGGTGAATTGAGGCCATTTACATTGATGGTTATAACTAGTATGTAATGACTTATCTTTCCCATGTTATTTTCCTGTTGTTGGTTCCCTTTCTCCTCTGTCTAATTGCTTGCCCTGATTGGTGGCTTCTTTCTATTGGTATTCATGTGTTTTTGGTCTTCCTTATCTCTTTCTAATATATCCTTCACAGCATACTATAGAGCTTGTTACATGGTCATGAACTTCTTCAGTTGTTCTTTGTCATGAAAGTATCTTATTTCTCCATTGATTTTGAAAGGTAATTTTGCAGGCTATATCAGTCTGGGTTAAAGTCAATTAATATTCATTGAATATATGCCATTTAGTAGCCAAAACATTACACAGATTAAACATTATACTTTTACTTTTCCCTCCCCAGATAACCAAGTGATAGATGGAGATTAAATATAATATAAGATTAATTGTAAAGAAGAGAATAAATGATTTGGAGGATCTGGCAAAAGATTAATTCTAGTGTGGAGAACATAGGGAGAAGTGGAATTTGAACTAAATTTTGGATCTGGAGTAGGTAATTTCATTATTCATTATCCTCAGTAGAAATTTTCAGGATCATCACTCACTTTAAGTATGGTTTTTACATCAGAAAATTGAGTTAATATTTTAAAACTGATTTTCAACCCAGGGGCAAATCAGAATCATCCAGATGATTCTGTTCCACATACTCATGTCCAATTTCTTTCCCTCAAATTCTTCATTGGTGAGATTTGAGGGGAGGGAATTTGTGAGACAGAGACCACCATGAGAACAAAAGGCAGGTACTCTTCTGGATCCTAACTCAGGACCTGTTACTCATTAAATGTATAATATATGTTTTTCCCTACTTCCTCACTCCCCCAATCTTCTTGATCTCAAAAACAAGAAGCTATCATTAAAGCCAAGATATCTTTGCATAGCATTTCTCCAAAACTAAACTAGATAAGAACACAAAACTTTTGGGATCACCACAGAGGGACAGGGAACAAACTACATATTTAAAGTATGATTTGTGCCTTCTTCTGAGGTTGTCAGGGGCTTAAAAACCAATTTTCCTGAAAAACAGTAACTCTTAGATCTACTGGTGCCCATTGGGGAACTAAAAACAGAACAAAGCTAGACATCTCTGTCTTCATTTCTGTATTGGGTGGTACTATGTACTCCCAAGTCCTCATATACATTTGATGGGGCTAAGTCCAGCACTTGCTTGTGTTCAGCACAGGGGTGGAGCTGAGATACAGTGTAAAGGAGGCGGGTCTTCCTCTTGCTCACTTCTGTGCTTCTGCCTCCTCTCTGGCCAGCGCACCTTGTGGCTTGCAGCCGCCATGAAAGGCAGCCCCGCCACACCATGCTACCTTGGAGCCAACGGAATGTGGACTGAAACTCCTGAGAAATTGTAAGAATAAACCTTTCCTTCCCTAATTTTGGGCATCAGGTATTTTGTCTCGGCAACAAGCAAAAAGTAACTAAGACAATTTCTTATCTATCTCCTCCATTAACTTAAAATTTTGGTTCATATCCCTGCTCAGTAGTTCTGCATGTAGGCAGATTGATCATTTAAGGAGTATCTATCTAAGAACTGGTAATACAAGGTTTATAAACCCTAAATTTACCTATCCTATCTCATCTCCTTCAAAACTAAGGACATCAATTTACCTATCCATTCTCATCTCCCTTCAAGATTAAGGAGATCTGTAGTGACATTTAACTGCCTACTTTTACAGCCTCCTGGAATGGGCTGATAAAAGTCTCAGTCATTTCCCTAAACTTGTAGTCACTCTGGGTCCCACCAAAGCCTCCGCAGAAGTGAGGCAATTCTCACCCTGAGCAAGCATAATCATCTCATGGGAACCAGATTGCTCCTCCAGCTGTAAGAACTTCTCCAGAGCTGCAAAACCAGAACTGAGATAATGATCAGTCAGACTCTAGCCAACCTCAACAACCTCATTAACACTGTAGTCAGGCATGGTGCTATACACCTGTAATTTTAGCATTCTGGGAGGTTGAGGCAAGAGGCTCATAAGTTCAAGCTCAGCCCTGGCAATTTAGCAAGTTCTCTCAAAATTAAAAAAAAAATTTATAAGGATGCTGAAGATATAGTTTAGTGCAAAGACCCCAGGTTTCAACCACTAGTTCTGAATGAATGAAAAGTAGCCCCCATGAACGTAATTACAGTCACCATCATAGTGAGTAGGAGATGCAATGGAAGAAAACACTTCTATTGGCAAATACATAATAAACCAAATTATATCAATGATAAAGAACTGGGAAGAAAAAACACTGCCCACTTGGTTAATGGGTCAGTCTGATCTTCACTGATGCTGTGCTCCCCTCAGTTCTCCTCAAGATGAAGTCCCTTCCCATTTTCTCCTGTCTCAAAGCATTTGCCTATAAATTCATGCTATTGCCTCAACTTTAATTTCCATTATTACTGAAACAAAAGCTTCTGCTAGCTAGTAACATTTGGGCACTACCCCCCCACACACACACACATACACATCAGGGTGAAGTGTGGATACCATGGTGAAAACCGTTCACAGAAATGTCCTCCAAAGAGAAACACAGTTTCTGTAAATATATTTTCTGGACAGATGATTTAAGGTTTCTTACAAAATCTCATTTGACTATTACAATTCAAAATTTTCAATGTAGATCATTTTAATTGAAATATAAATATGTATTTGTAAAAAATGTGCATTTATGAAAGGTAGAGTAAAAACAGATAGCAGTTATCTATATGGAGATCCATTGTCCTTTCTGATGTAGTGTTCTCTATTCCTGCTTTGTGAGGTGACAGGGTCTGAGCAGTATGATATAAAGACCCTTTCCACTCACAGCCATGATGGTTAGTTGTCTTACTGAGCCTCAGCCCCACCTGTCTCCATCAGGCACACACCCAGGTCAGAGATGCCCTAGGTTTGAGACAACCTGCAGCCTTAATGTATAGAGTGGCACTCGGCACACTGAAACTCTGTGACTTCAGCATAAAAATCTTAAGCATAATTTTAACTTCACAGACCATCAATTGCTCTTTTAGCTCCTTTCACCTTATCAGTGTACATCACAGAACTTATCTTCAATTTTCATATTAATTGTTGTTCATGCAACCTAATTTTGTCAACAGATCAATATTTCTTAGTAATTCACATGTTAAAGAATATTTTCATTGTAAACATTAGTTTGCATGAAAAATAGCCAAATTAAAATCCTAATAAATACCAGAGACCAGTCCCCAAAAGAATGTAGACAAGCTGGCATAAGTTACACAATAGTTAACTTTGTTCAACTACCTGGCCCACCAAAGAAAATAAATTACTATCCTTGAATGCATCAATTAGTTCCTTTCATTTAAATGTAGAGTGCAATCAATTTTATCATCACTGACATTGCACAGAGATAGTACTTGACTAAGTAAAGGAGACTGATTTTTTTTCCAACTAACTCAGTCTTTTTAAATGTGGTTAACTAGTCATTAAATGATGAATACTGTATTTGTGAGGTTGTGTGAGAACCATTAACTAGGATGACAACAAAAGATGAGATGCTATTTTTTAAAATCAGAAAGGTGACTTTTGAGAAGACGATAGGGAGTGTAGGATGAATAATCCTCCTTGACGAGATGACTGGGCGACACTGAAAACTGGATGGCTCTTGCACTGTGACACTGCTCTGTCTACCCCAAGATGCCTCCAGATTATTAGTGAACACGATGGTGTGAAAAGCAGAAGAGAAACTAAGGGAATCAGATAAGGGACATGGCTCCAAAGTAAAGCTTTGTAATCTTGTACAAATAAGGGACTATCCTAATCAAGTGCAAGAAGCTAACAATTGTGAAGGCTGTCATTGTGCATGCTATGCAATGTAAAGAGATGAACATTATTATTAAAATAAATAAATAACTATGACACAGTACAGTGGATTCTCTCAGAATTCTCATGCTTTTGGTGGCCCACAATTTCTGCCATGACTTTTGCCCTGTTTAAATTATTCTCTTATACTTTATTTCCTTTAATAGCAAGGTAAGCATAGTTGCATGCTAGTTGACAGAACACTAGCATAATTTAACTGCATAGCTCCTACTTACTTAATGGGGAGTGGAGTGTTTTAAGTCAAAAGACTAAAAGGCTAAGCGTGTAATTTCAGGCAGCAGTGAATTAATAGAAGAAATGCTTTTTCTCAGTTCCTTCCTGGCACTCTCTCAAGTCTAGGGCCATAAACTGCCTTACCTGCTGTAGACCAACTCTTTGAGACGGAAGCTTCTTTGGAAATAAGGCTCCCTTTAGAGGACATTTATCAATTCCTCACCTTGACTGTGAGAAAATCTCCATGGCTTTACCTTTCTTTTTATCTTCTCTATGTGCAAAAAACAGGATTTTTAGAAGCAAAGTTAGTGTCTGCCAGTCATTCATTCATTTACAAACATTTTGCACATTTCCCCAATGTTTTAGGCATTGTGCTGAATGCCGTTAAAACAAAAATGAGCAAAGCACTGTCCCATTCCTAGTTACAGGAGGAGACAGAGCAATAATGTCCTACTGGTGTTATAACAGAAGTCTCTTGGGGTCACGGAAAACAAGAGCTAAATTCTATCTCTAGCAATATCAATATGTTCATATGCCTGCGGTAACTTCATTTTTAAAGAAATTCTTATATATGTACAGAAAATAGTATAAGGAAAATCACTAAAACAATATTTGACCAGAAATCACATAATGCCTAACAAACTTCTGATTTTTATAAACAAGTATTTATTGTTTTTCTACTATTACATTTGACATATCTATTTTTTTTCAAAATGTTTCACTTACCTGGAACTTCTTATTCTTTAAAGCTTTATTTGTTGAAAAGATTTTTCTACAGAAAGGTACAAAAAGTATTCTAAAGACAACATTTTAAATGACATTATTTACTATAAAGTCTATCCTTATATATTACGAGTCTATTGAAATGTTTCTTTTCAATCAAATTCCATTCATTTTCACATAATGCATGTCAATAACAGCTACCATAAAAATAACCATAAGCAAAAATTACTTCCTGTTTTCATGTTTGCTACTCATTTTCTACTTTTATTTGTGAAAGTTCAAATCCCCCTTTCTCCATGCCCTCCAGTTTCTGATTACTTATGACAGTCTGTTTATAATGCTCACATTAGAAATTATTCACTATTTTGAATAATGCCTTAATTTCAATGTACCCTGGTAGTACTTTTTCTTCTATATTAGTTTTCCCCATATTGGTTCCATACCTTTTATTATCTTGCTTTGAGACTTTTGGATTCTGATTTTTTTTTCCCTGAGTGGCATCCTTAGAGTGCTATTACTCCAGAGAACTAAAGAATCAAGTAATTCTACATTTCCCTTATTTCAATTTTCCTTCATTCTTGGTTTCTCCCTTTGCACTTTGTATGCCTTATGTCCTCCCTTTTGCTCTATGTGGCCTATATTTTGGCCATGTTCTCAAAACATCATTTCCTATTAATTTTCTTCACATAACTTCCCTTCACTGACCCACTACAATTGTCTCTGATCCTCCTGACCCCTAAGATTTATGGATAAACTATATATTACAAAGTATATCATTATATACATGGAAAGTATTTCTGTACTTTTAATTCTTTAAATTTTGTAATATTTGATTATTTATTTATATATTCCAACCTCTAATTTTCCATTATTGGCAGTGATTTTAGTTATTACTACATTATGTAATTGGTTGCTTAATGCCCATCCCACCTGCTACAATGCAAGCTCTTCTGGCTAATGGTTTACTGTTGTAGCCCCAGAACTCAGAAAAATATTCATGGTAAATACTCAAATAGAATATCTTTCATATACCATTTATGATATTTGAATGAAAGTGCTCATAAATGTTTGACTTTTTAAAAAACCATTTTAAAATAGAATAGAATATCTTTCATATACCATTTACGATATTTGAATGAAAGTGCTCATAAATGCTTAACTTTTTAAAACACCATTTTATCTAAAATTCCTTACAGTTTTCTAACAGTTGGTACAGACAACCTAACTCAAGGTTAAATCAAAGCACACACTGTTTAAGGTGGTCATTTCCAGGGCTGGTTTGATTGGTTGTGAATGCTGTAATTGTGCATGTTATGCAATGTGAAGAGATGAACCTTATTATTAAAACAAATAAATAACCATATGACACAGAGTACAGTGGAGTCTCATGAACTTCTCATGCTTATGCTGGGCACACAATTTGTACCATGACTTATACCCTGATTTAAACTATTCTCTTCCACTTTGTTTTCTTTAATTGCAAGGTAAGCGCAGTTGTTAGCCAAGACTAGGTTCTCCCCATTTTCTGCTTAGCTATCAGAGGCAAGTGGTTTTTTCCCTCATCCAGAGAGCATTGTGGCCTAAAGACTGTGGCCACAGCTTCGACGTGCAAAGCAGGAAGTGAAGGGAACAATATAAAAATGGGGCTATCTCCTCACTCTTAACAGAATCCCAGAAGTTGCCAGCCCTGGCCAGAACTGAGTCACACATCTACTCCTGGACTAATGAGAAGGGAAAGCATTGCCATTAGTGGCCAATTCAGATGCATCCCAGTTTCTCGGGCAACAAATAAAGGAAAACTGTAGAGTTTGCAAGCAGCTCTGTGCCCACTTTTCTGGTGTGCTAAGTGACTAACATGAATGCATGGCTGCCCTCAGAACCCTCAAGCTCTTAGGATTCTTCAGGCTTTTTCTTTGTTCTCCTTACATTTTCCTTATCAAAACTTTTCTTTCAGAAATGTTTTCTGCTTACAGATGTCTTCTGAAACATTTACTTTCTCAATCAATAGGTTTCTTTTGTGGACTCTTTTGTACACTCACTGAATGTTCCCATTCTGATTCTTTTTCATCTCAAAAGCACCAAGACACGTCACATTTTCAAAAAGAACAAGTTTATTTTGCCCCTTCTTTCCCATTCAACATATACTTCTGTTTCTCAGCTGTATTAGGTGATTTGGAGATGAAGAAAATTTTCATCTTCTCCCTTTACAATCGCCAGCAGCATTTCCTAGGTGCTAAGTGTATTAGACTTGTCCTTACCTTTTATGATTAATCAGAGACATGCAGGCTTTCAAAGGAACCACTAGGAATCCGGGTATTATAACCATGAAGTACTGATCATTTCACGAACGTCTGCTAATTTGTTTATATGAAATCCTGTGCATGTTTCCTTCTTGCTGGCAACAGGAAGTCCCAGAACACAGTGTATCTCCCACCTCATTCCACCTATTTCAACATCTTCCACAGAAAGAAAGGAGCTGAGTTTCCATGGTAACACAACTGTGACAATTGAGGGTATCTGGATATAGGTGAGATAACTCCTTTCAGATTCAGTAGGGAGAAGGCAAATGAATTTTTCTTTCTCTTTCTTCCTTTCTTTCCTCAGCAATGTGATTCTGTAACTCAAGGGACCCTGCAGTGTCAGTATACAGCTATGGATTTTCACTAACACAGAAATTTACAGCTCTCCAGGAGAAAGTCAATTTTGTCTTATCTCATGTTTATTTTGTTTTTCCCACAAACAAATGAATGAAGACATAAAGTTTTATTTCTAAAATCACTCTTGCAATAGAGCCTATGCTGCCATATAAATAACATGATTAAGGGATCAGGAAATAGACCTCGATCGTATAATCAAATCTTCAAAAATTCTCTATAGGTCCTGACATCCTTCTTACCACAGTGAATCTTTCAACTATTATCACACATACAGCAACAAATCAACTTCATACCATCCTCAGAGCCAGAGGTGAGAAAACGTGCTCCTACCTGTTGTCTCTTTTGCCTCTTTGTGGCATTAAGAGTAAAAACAGAGGCACAACTGAGAAACGCACAAGAGCTGCAATACCCCATGAGCTGCAGGCTCCACACTTCTTACAAAAAAGTTAGTATTGGTTAAAGGTCAAAAAAATGTTCCGAGAGGGCAGCCACTTTCAGGGCCCCCTTCTGTCCCTCTTAGACAGAAACCTTCTTTCTCTCAATAAATTCTTCCTACTTTTAAAAAAATATCATGAGAAATGGAAAAAAAAAAAAAAGCTCTTCTACTATTATGTTAGGCAAAGTGACTAAGTAAGCCCACTCAATATTTTTTGACAACTTTTGTCAGATGCCCTCCAATCCAGAGTTTCCCAGCTTTGAACGGAACAATAAAAATAGTTGCTTAAGGTTGCTTCTGGAATCACAATCCCAAAGCAAATTTCCAAAGCCAAAAAAAAAAAAAAGACTTTTATTTCTTGCCAAGTGAATGAGTTTTTGGCTCCACCATACTGCAAAAAACTGAATGGGCTATACGACCTGTAAAAAAAAGTTTAAGGTTAATGTTTCTTGGCTCTACTTCATCTCCACCAAGCCTAAGAGTTTCTTGTCATCAAGATACACAATTTGAATCTCATGAGAGACAGTGTGTCTCTCTTCAGGAGAAAGTAACTAAGCTAATCACAAGGAAGCATAGTCACACCGAAGCACACTAGCTTTACACAAAATGAGACTTCTAAAAAGCTAGGTTACCTGACACATCATCTTGAAACATCACCACCAAAGTAATCAGACATGAAGCATTCATGTAAGCCCTCTCAACTCTAATTCATGTCTTCACATTACTAGCATAGATTAACATATCAGATCCTCTTCAGTTTCAATTCTCTTAAAACATTCCTGATTCTGTTTTTTCTTTCAGCTTGCCTTTGCTGTAGATTCTCAACTTCTCATATTTTGATAATACATACCCATGAAATAATGATTTCTTGATTTCTGATTTATACTATTAGCCCACCATATCCATGGAGTCAGCCAACTGTAGATTTAAAATTCTGCATTCAGAAAAATATATAAGGACATTTTTCTTGTCATTCTGTAAACAATACACTATAATTATTTGCATAGAATTTACACTGCATTAGGCATTATAAGCCATCTTGAGATGATTTATACAGGATGATGTGCATAGGTTATACGCAAATATGCCGTTTTATGTAAACGATTTGAACATCCTAAGATAGTGATAAGAAGGAGGTGTCCTGGAACCAGTCCTCCACTGATGCGAAGAGAACTGTATTTTTATTCAGTGAGAGACAAATGCAATTTACATTTTAAAACTGACATGACAGTTGCCCTTAATTGTTTAATCACAACGTCTTGCTATCTATGGAAATTAATGCAAACATAGGTTATCCATTCTAATATAAGGGAGCAAAAGGGCAATAAGGCAAGCTGAGTACATCTTTGCAGTAGTTTGACAACTGACAGAAAAAATGGTTAAGAACACCTGCCCGGTACAGTAAATCAGACCAAAACCACCTCTACAGTGACCTTGTCGGAAAGGGGAACAGTGGAGAGGTACACATTGACCTAACGTTAGCATTACAGAAACGCATTATTTTCAAGAGATGTAATGAGGAAGGGGGAAGGCCAGTTCCAGAAGGAAACACTTTAAAGTAAACGCAAAAACAACTATTCCAAAATCATCACCATCATCAAGTCATCATGCAGGGTGTTTGGGATAAAAAGTCTCCTAAATTTGACACTAGGGCTGGGAAAGTGTGTATCCCTCAGATCTAACGCTAGAGACTGAATGTTAAATTTAAAAACTGAATAATAAAAGAGAAACGTTCTAGAGGCACGCGTGGAGGACCAATGCAACTACAGCACGATATCTTCTTAAGGACCGGAAATTTTTCTCATCCTAAAGACAAAAGTCCGTGTTTTCTCCATTCAACCTACGATCCTGCCTACATCCCACAGCTCCACTTCCAGGCCCATCATTTAGGCAGAATACCACAGAGACAACGTTAAAAACAGAATTTATCACTCTCGCTTGCCATTGCACCCTGTGCCTTTGCCAGAACCTGGCACAGCCACTGGCCCTTCAATCTCGGCCCCTCCCAAGGCCTACCAGCCCCCGCCCTGTCTCTATACCATCCACTGTCCGAAGCAAGAGAATCGCGAGTTGTGATTGGCTCAGCTCGAACCTCCGTCATTCATTTGCTCACCTGTGACTGGTTGGAGGAGCATGCTCAGGCGCAAACGCCCACCCTGGAGAGGCCCCGGGAGAAGGGTTAGCCAATCCTATGACTAAACTTTTTCCCGATTGGTTGAAGGAGAAGCCATCACGTGGTATAAGATGTCTCTCTGTTGGTCATGAGTGGTACGATGGGGTCCAGAGACGTGAACTGATTGGCTAGAATGAATCCCACCTTCCTACATGATGCCCGCAGTGGGCTGTTGCTGAGGTATCCCCGGGCCTTGCAGCTCTCCAGGTTTTCCACTCGTCCCAGACAGACAGTGCACGGGAACCTCTCCACTTGGCTACTGAAGGGCGGGGCTAGAGGGAAGTGGGCGGGACCGCGGAGACGTCATCGGGCGTGGACAGAACTGCGTGTAGTGTGAGCGCCGAAGACTAGCCACTCAGGCGTGCTGTTACCCCTCCCTCAGTGTCCTGACCTTTGAAACCAAGCTTCACTTTTGTATTTATGCAACTGCAGCCAGAGGCTTGGAGGCGTTCATGTCTTACACAACAGTTCACATCGTCATTTTTATACAAAATAAAACCAGATTCTCCGGAATGCTGACAGACTGGGTAGTGTCGGACACTGGTGTTCACGCCATGATTCCACCGCCCCCCCCCGGCTTGGACAGTGCACCTCTCTTTCTCTCCCTGCTTCAGATTTAACCCTCTACATTCCTCTCGCCTCTTTTCCACTTAGACTCCGTTAAATTCTGAGCGTGGGTGCCTCAGGTTGATGATGCTCCCACCTCAGGCGCGCAGCGCGCAGGCGCAGTTCGGAGGCCTTCAGTTCGACAGGGTGCTCGGGGTGGGGTGTTGCCTGGCAGACCCGGTCCGCGCTTGTTTATCTAAGCGCGGGCAGAAGCTTCCTTGCAGCGCAGGGCCTCTCGGGAGCGCGCCCGACTGGTCGCCTAGGCGACTGGCCTCGGGGCGGGGCTTGAGTGAGGCCCCGCCCCACCCTCCGGCCCCGCCCCCGGCAGCGCTGCGGCTGGGCTAGTGCGCGCGCTCCTGCGCCTGGGAAGCGGCCGCGGTTGGCGGGGAGCTGGGCGTGGAGCACGAGGGGCGGGGCGGCGCGGACGGGCGGCACTGCGGGCCCGGGCTCGGGCGGCTCCGGCGCTTCCGCTCTCCTGCTCGCCTTCAGTCGCTGCAGGCGCCCGCGGGGCTGCATCGCCGCCCGGCTCGGCCCATGCCCAGGGCCGCTGCGCCCTCAGCCGCCGCCCCGCCGCCGACGCCCGGGGGGCCGTGAGCAGGGCCGGCGCGGGCAGGTCCGGGCTCGGCGCGGCGCGGCGGCGGGCGCAGGTCTATGTCGCGGGCGGCGGCGGCGGCGGCGGCGGCGGCGGCGGCGGCGGCGGAGGGACGATGCGCGAGTACAAAGTGGTGGTGCTGGGCTCGGGCGGGGTGGGCAAATCCGCCCTGACCGTGCAGTTCGTGACCGGCACCTTCATCGAGAAATACGACCCCACCATCGAAGACTTCTACCGCAAGGAGATCGAGGTGGACTCGTCGCCGTCGGTGCTGGAGATCCTGGACACGGCGGGCACCGAGCAGTTCGCGTCCATGCGGGACCTGTACATCAAGAACGGCCAGGGCTTCATCCTCGTGTATAGCCTGGTCAACCAGCAGAGCTTCCAGGACATCAAGCCCATGCGGGACCAGATCATCCGCGTGAAGCGGTGAGCGGGCCGGGCGGCGGGGCGCGGGCGGGGCGCTGTCTAGGGAGAGGCCCGGCTCCGGGCTCCCCATCCTCCTCCTCCTCCTCCCCCCCAATCTCAAATCCGAGCGCTTTGTTTCACAACTAAAAAATTTGGCATCCCGTGAACCCACACAGCACGGTCCTTTGTCTCTTGGATATCATTAGTAGCAGTAGCGCTGGTACAGATCCCCAAAGGAAACAAAGTTTAAAACTTGCAGGGGGAGGAGGGGAGCGGAGGGGTGTGTGGAAAGAAGGCAGCTGTGCAAGGATCGGCGAGGCTTGCCTGGACGGAACACGCGCAAATACACCTTTGCAGCCTTTGACAGCAAACATTGTACACACGTATCCTGTTCATAGTCAGTTCGACAGGTCTGAGACCGTTCTGGTCCCAGAAGAGACTTCAGTACTACCAGGGCGTTTTGCAAAAACTGAGCTCAATAGTGCCAAACTTTAGAGACAGATTATCAAATTATTTGAAGACTGAACAGCTCAGTGGGGCAGAGAGAGGATTAGCATATAGGGGCACAGATTTTCCATTCATATCGAAAGCACCAGGCTTAAGTTTTTTATTTAATCTAGCCACTTTCCCCTCTCGCCCTCCCAAAAAGGGCATTCCAGGAAATACAAGTTTCTTCAAAGGCTTGACTCAAGTGTAACCAAATTTAAACTTAATGCAAATAAATTCTTTCCTGAAAAACCTTTCTAAAATACGCATTTTGGAAATATGGCCAATAGCTTAAAGTGGTCTAAGTGTTTTCTGTTAAATTGATGGAGTTTATTTTTCTATAATTTTAAACTTTAGAAATGTAATAAGCCAGATTTGGGGTAGTTTTTCTTTTTTTTTTTTTTTCTAATTGTTATTTAATTACCCAGCACTGATTTGTCTGGTTCTTATTACTTAATACTGCTTACGTTGTGTCATTTTCTCTTTTTTCCTGTTTTATTCTACCTAGAGTCCTAGATTGGAAGATATGTGCTAAAGATAGTTGTATGTGTATTGTAGGTTCAAGCACATTATAAGTCAGTTTGAGTCTGTTAGTTTCGAAGAGCTAGGATCAAGTCAGTTCTACTCAGGAGGTGCTAGAAATGTTGTTACAGGTACTGGGTTTTTAATGCAACATGCAAGAATGAAAGGCCCTCTCCCCACTGTCTTACCCCATCTAACTGAGTATGCCTTTAATAGCTAAATTAAAGTTTATGTTACTTCTTACATTAAATTGCAAATTAAAATACACTGAATACTTTCATGTCACTACTCTGTTCTCCATTCTGTGACTGATAGCTTTTTACTTCCCCAGCGTCATTTTCTTAAAGGTTTTTTATAGATAAGAGATTAACAGTTTTGACATTGAATGTAGTATATATGTATGTGACATTTAAGAGGCTACATTTAGGTGACTCAAATTCTTAATTGTTACCCCCTTCTCCAGTACCTCTCAATTAAAAAGAAAACAAACATAGTCTCATCCATTGCCACATGGCAATTTTGGGCCAAATAATCCAAGTAAATGTTCCAGCTTCACATTTGAATGAATATGTATAAAAACGTAAAGACATATGCATACACTACTACAAGACTAACTTCTTAACACAAACCTCAGGGAAAGAAATGACAAAATACTGGATAGCATGGGCCACGTAATTTTGTAGGGCACTTTTTGTTTTGTTTTGTTTTGAGACAGGATCTCACTTTGCTAGTTCAGTCTGGCCTTGAACTCACAGCAGTCCTCCTGCCTCAGCTTCCTGAGTGCTGGGATTATAGGTGTACACCACCACCCCTGGCAATTTTGTAGTTTCTTGTGAAATAGTGCAGACTGCAGTAATAATACTTTTCTCAGTCTACAGGGTTATCCTGTGTACTAATACACTTTGTATGCACTGTGACCCAAGAAACAAAAATAAAATTCTCCACAGGTACTATTTTACTATGTCTCAGTTCTCAACACTGATTAACTAAATTAGAGTTCAAAGCTTTCACTGGAATTCAACAACTGTATACATAAGAACCACTAGTACCCTTCCGTGCCTCACCATAATCTCATCTGGCTTCCCAGTCTATAGTGTTATGAACAGTTTAAATCTAAAGGAAGCCATATAGTATTATGGTAGATGTAAGAGTCTTTTAGCCCCTCCCACTGAAAAATAAAACATGATTTTCAAATGAGTGAATTTTCTATGCTTTTGGGGACCACCTTTTGAAGGAACCAGTTGTTGTAGGAGATATTCAGGAATTGTTTGCTGCCCTTGCCCGTTGTATGCCACTTGGCTGCTTTACGTATTTCATACAATAGTTGTTGAGGAGATTTAATATTACCATAATACCAGTGATACAAAGTTCAGAACGCTTTGGTGGTATCTTACCCAAGACCATCATTGATGGAGAGGAGAGTTAAACCTAGATCTGTGTAAATCCATGCATCATTCTGTCTTTCTGCTTGACATCTGCTGGCCCATTTATTATCCATTGTTTCATCCAGGTCAACACTGTTCAACAGAAACACAATGTATATCAAATAGGTAAATGAAAAATTTCTAGTAACTGATTTAAAAAATATAAACAAGTAAAGTTAATCTTAGTAATACAGCTAACCCACTATAGCCAAAACATTGTCATTTTGACATTACCATTATTCAAAGTTATTAACGGGGTATTTATGTTGTCTTTGAAATCTGGTATGTGATACTTGAGAGTACATCTTGATCAAACTAGCCACTTTTTAAGTGTTTGATTGTCACAGATGACTACAGACCACTAAATTGGATGGCACAGATGTAGGGTATATATAATTTTTAGAAATGTTTATTTCCATGAGCCTCAGTTTCCTCGTCTGTAAATTAAAGAATAGCATGCATCTTCCAGAATCATTGGATTTAAATTAGATAATGTGTATGAAGGTGCCCAACATAATACCTGGTACACTGAAACTTTTCAGAAAGTTCTAGTTGCCATTTCTTTATTAGTAGCTTGTCACCCTCACTCCCTTAAGTTTTACCCTTGATAAAATTGAAACTTTAGAGTAAATAACTTCTATTAGTAATTGTATTTTGATATACAAACCTAGAATAGGAAAAATGAGGCAAAAAAATCAGTTGGAATTAAAACAATCCTTGGAAGATAGTGGTTGGTATTTTCTTAAAATATTTTGCTTTACCACCTGCCTGGCAGGCGCGAGGTTGTAAGTTCGATCCTGGTGCCACAAAAATAAATAAATAAATAAATAAATAAATAAATAAATAAAATAAAGCAAAATAAATATTTTCCTTTATAAGGAATCTTTTGTAAAGGCAAGAAACTTTAAGTACTGTGCTAATCTGTAGGCAAACAATGAAATGGAGCTTTCCATTGAATTGTTATAATTTGGAATGTTTTACTTTTTAAAAATATAAAATTTGCCCAATACTCCCATAAGTGTTTATAGGTAAGACACACATGACCACTAAATCAAAGCCAAGTGGACCAACTGGAAATGGTAATCAGTATAAATTCATATGCTTTCCTTAATTTGATTTTGGGTGAGATCACATACACAGAGTGATAGAGGTACAGGGTATGCTTCAATTGTAAATTGAAATTCTAAAACTAGAATTCTTCTGTTTTCATAATTGTTTCTCTCTGTCCTACACACCCCAGAGTTAGCCACAGTCCTGACTTGAAGTGTCTTGGAACATGCTGCTCAAGGCCCCCTTGTTCTTAGCATGAAGCCCAGGAACCTTCATCGTGACCTTTTTTTAAAGCACAGCATGACCTTGTCCCGCCCTGCTTTGCAGCCGCACCCCTTGCAGTCCTTATTATACTCCCAGCACCCTGGCCTTATTCGATTTCCCTGAAGCATCCTTTCTCTGGGCTCTCCTGCCTATAGAAATCTTCCACCTTTTGGCAGTTAATTCCCACTCACTCTTTCATCCTGCTTAAAGGATTTTTTTTCCCACTTGAGGAAGCCTCTACCTGAATTAACTTCTGTCTTCCCACACTGGAACAATTCCATGCCTCACCCCTTCTCTCAGCTATACAGACTTTCAACATCAGTGCACTTTGTCCTTTCTCTGTTTTTGTAGCACTCATCAACATTTATTTGTTTGATTTGTGTGCGGACAGTCTTTCTCGCTAAATTTTAAGTCCATGTGGCTAGCATAGCTTCTGGCTCATAGGAGATGATCAAAATATGTCCAAATCAGGAATGTTCAAACAGCAGAACATTGTCCTTTAGTCTCAGTTTCCTCAAATATTGTAGTGTTATGGATGGAAGGGAAGGTTTTCCAAAGTTGATTTTGCAGATGGAGAACAGAATCTTCCTTCAGTGCTAACTTTCTGTGAAAAGTACGTCTAGTTGGGCTAACAAGAAAAGAGGTAAAGTTTAAGGTAGACCTCAAAGATTCAGCATGATGTCTTCCAGATGGAGGAAGTGGCATGGGAAATGCTTAGAATGTGTTTTTTTGTAGGTTAAATTGACCACATTGATTACACTAGGAGCTCACACAGTAGTGTGAGGACAGGTAAGCTGAAAAAATGTAAAGCCAACTTAACAGTTATAAATATTGTGATAATCCAGTGTCTCTATAAAGTATAAAGATTCTCAATTATCATGGCATCTATCGGAATAGATAGGAAAGATTTAAGTTTTGTTGTGAAAAATGAATTAATCAAACAGCGCAAAAGGGAAAGGTCAAAAGTAACCTTGACATTTTTAACATAAGTGAAAAGGATTATGAAGGAATTGCTGGGAAAGATTATTTTTGTTTGGGATATGATAATCATACAGATAGCTTTGCCTAATTAGTAACTAGAATATTTAAATAAACCCTCAAATGTCAGGTTACATATGAATATAGACTCAGAATCATCTGCATAGTTCAGATTGAGAGAGTAGATAGCATATAAAGTGTAGAAATAAATAGATATGGCTAGGAATAGAAATTAGAAATGAATGAACATAGCCAAGGATAGAACTTGAGAGTTGTGAACAGTGGAGTCTTTGTTCATTGCACCAGGCTAGAAGGCACGAAGCATTTTAAGATTGGGGGAAAGACATTGATTGTACTACCCAAAAGTTTCTGCTCTTTAAAAATTATTAATATTTTCATAGCATTTAAGTGATCAACTGATTGCCCTTTTCTCCTCACAGTAAATAGCAATAAAAACCTACTCTAAAACAGAAGCATATTGCCAATTGATATTTGGTCTGTGGTCAATTGATAATGTAGAACCGAAACCAGAGAATATATTAAATAATGTCTGTCCCAAGTGAGTGCAACTTACAGAGCTCCGCTTTCCCAGCAGCTAGAGATACCTCCTTGCCCAGCAACCAAAATTTAATCCAAAGCCAACCCTCCAAGGTGTAGACTCTAAGAGCCACAGATCACTTGTTAAAAATTATTAAGTACATATCATGAAAAATTGATGACCAAATCATATCAATCAAATGCAAAGAATTGGAGTATGGAGAGAAGGACTACTGGTAAGAGCTATACCCATTTAAATCTAAATAAAACTAAGATTTAAAAACTGAGAATATGGTTACAAAGTAGAATATTAGTGTTAAAAAACATTGATAGTGTAAAATCATGTAACTAATAAGTTTAAGAAAGGGAAATCATATAAATAGTAAGAGATACTCAGTTTTAAAAATGATTGTAAGAGTTCAGTGTTTTTCATAACCTTTGTGTCTTTAAAAAAAAGAAACTTCTCTTTGAGCTATGATTGACATACACAATGCTGCACATATTTAATGCATAAAATTTGATTTGTTTATAAATAAACATGAATCCATCGACCCGCCACCCCAAATTATACTATTAACTTACCTGTCACTTCTAAAAGTTTGTCTGCCCTGTTTTTCATTCATTCATTCATTCATTTTTTTCTGATGAGAATACCTAACATGGGATCTATCTGCTTAGCAAATTATTAAATATATAAAACAGTTTTGTTAACTAGATACACCATGAAAAAGAGATCCATGGGACTTACTTAATTGCATAACTAAAATTTTAAATATTGAGCCATGTTTTAAGGTCCAAAATTTTTGCCTGAAAGAGAAATCTTGTTTTTTTTGCTGTATTGTAAAATCAGACTATTACAATATAGTTTACTTTTTTCAAACCTAGGACTGAAATTTTTGAAGTTCACTTACAGATAAGTGACATCTCTTTTCATCTCTAATAATCTGTTTAAGCACTTTCTTTTCTTTTTTTTTTACTCTGTTTTGCACATAGACAAAAGATACCAATTCCCCTTGCATATTGAGAATCAGGCAAGAGCATCAAATGCACAGTTTGAAAGCCCACATGACTGTCATGACATTCAGGCCATTAGCAAGGGCATGGTTTTCATTTTGTAGGTATATTTTAGGAAAAATCATGAATTGATTAGTAAACATTAAAGAGGAGGTAGAGGAACTGATTAAAATGTCTTTAGGTGACACTCCCAACAGGAAGAACCAACATAGTTTTTATTTGCTGACCTTTCCCTGTAGTAATCCACTTGAATAATTTAATTGTTGTAGGGGAAATTATATATGGGACATTCTAGTATAAATGGTATATATTTATACATATTCGTAGTCACAGATCTTTGCAAAAAAAGTATACATTACTTAAGGGAATTTTTTAAAGGTACTTTTAATTTTATACTGCTTTTCTCATCATCTTCCCCTAGACCCCAGTAGAAAAATGAGTAACTTCACTCTGGGTTTTCTTTTGTTTTGACTTTATTGTATTACTTGTTTCTCTTACTCTCTTTTCTAATGTTTCTCTTATTCTTCTCTTTTCTAATATTTTTCAGGCCTATGGTATTAAAAGAATTGTGAATGGTGTAAATCTTTTGGGCAAATATTAGAATTTGAATAGACTTTCAAAGAAGATAAAACTTACAGAGGCTTAATAGTTAACAAAGCAAACATATAGGCATAGGATTTCTAAGAAAAATGTGATGAAATTTTAATGACATACAGAAATATGCCATATATATTTTTGCCTTTGTATTTGTTGACAGTTGTGGTTCACTTCATTAAATTATTATTCTCAGCCTTAGATACTAAGTAATCTTTATGCTTCACTAGATCAAACTGAGCTTTTTAGTAGAATGATATCAATAATGGTAATTCTGTGAGCTTAGACATCTGCATTTCATTAATGTGTGTATGTAAAACATCAACACGGTACCTCAGTTCATAAATTTAATATGTGCTATGATTCTGGGAAAGATGACCCCATTCATGTTCGTGTGGGGAAAATGGCCATGGTTGTATTTGTCACTCGATGTGAAGTTCACAACTGGAAGCAAAATTTTGCTAAACACTGCTGTTTGTGAACCATATTATTTGCGAACAGAAGCGTTTGTGAACTGTTATTTTAGTTACTTTTCTCATTGCAAAACAAAATACCTGATACCCAAGGTTAAAGGAGGAAAGGTTCATTTAGCTCACAGTTTGTAGAGGTTTCAGGCCATAATCAGTTGAGTCCAAGGCAGGATGGCAACAGTTCATGGTGGAAGAAAACACCAAAAGCAACAATAGAGAGAGCGTGAGACAAGCCTGTTTCTGTCCTTATATTACAGTCTACTGGGATTAGAGCAGTGCCAATCCAATCAGTGGACTGATCCAGCAGTCACCAACCCTTAATTCTAGCTCCTTTAACCCCAGCATTGCACTCCGAATCAGTCACGCACTCTAGATTCAGCCACCTCCAAAAATACTCTGTGACTGCATGAGTCTTTAGGACATCTAGACAAAAATCATGATAACTGAGTACTGTACTTTCATGAAGTTTAAAGAAACTGAAATATCAGAAAATGGAATAGTTCACGTTGCTAACATTTTATCATGGTATTTAACTGAATGCTAAATAGATTGAACTTTGATCATCAGAAAAATTAAAACCTTTTTGGAAATATTGGGCCCAGTATTCTATATCACCTTTATTTTTGCCTTAAAAAAAGCAGTATTTCAGTTTCACTTGAAGGTCATTGCTGCAAAACATGATGTTTTTAAGCATGTCCTTCAGGACAAGGTTATTGGATAACTGAATCAGTTGTTACTGCTGTATTGTACTGAATCATAGTTTGGGAATGTCATAGTTACTTTTCCTATCACTGAGGCAAAATACCTGACACCCAGAATTAAAGGTGGGAAGGTTTATTTTAGCTCACAATGTATAGAGGTTTCATTCCATAGTCAGCTGGCTCCAAGGTGGAGCGGCATGACAGGAGAAACGATTCATGGCAGGTAGGAAGAAAGCAGCAAGTCTGCCTTACCCTTTTACCCCATGCAGGCTACAAGCCTATTGAATGGTGCCACTTACACCCAGGGTGAGCCTTTGCATCATCCACATGCAGAGCAGTGCTAAACCAATCAGTGAACTAATCTAGTTATCACAGCCTTCATCCAGTATCGCATGCCCATGATATAGCAACTCCCAGAGGTCCCACCTGGGAGCTCATGGGGCTTTTGGCGACATTGTACATATACAATGGTACCTCGGTTCATGAACTTAATTTTTTTTTCTTTTTGGTACTGGGGCTCAAACTTAATGACCTTGCACTTGCCAGGCAGGCACTTATGCCGCTGAGCTAAATCCCAGGCCCCATGAACTTAATTCTTTCCACAGTTCTCATCACAAACCAAATTGGACAAAAACCAAATCAAAGTCAGTGGTTAGAATCAGTGTTGACCTTAAGGGGAAATTTGATTCAGTTCTTGTCCAGTTCAGTTTGTGACCAGAATCGTAAAAGGAATTAAGTTCATGAACCAAGGTACCACTGTAAACCATAATATTCCAGATCTGGTTCCTAAAACGCTCATGCCCTTGTCTTTATGTGAAATGCATTCAGTTCATCTCTAAGAGTTGCCAGAGCCCTAACACTTCTGGTGTTGCTGAAAAATCCAAGTTCAGATTCTCCTGTGAGATTTAAAGTAAACTTCAAGCCCCTGTAGAAATGAGACGTTAAACAGTTCCACTATATAATGGCACAAGATAAACATTCCCATTCCAAAAGGTACAAATTGCCAGATAGAAAGGAATGGGGTCCAAAGCAAGACCAAAATCCAGCAGGGCAAACAGTAAATCCTGTAGATCCATGTTGAGCACCCAAGACAATCTGGAAAAATGTGAACTCCAAAGGGCTTGGTGTCTCCACCTCTGTGGCATTGCCTGTGCTGGTAGCTTCATGGCTTTTCTCTTGGGCTGGCTTTCCTTAGATCCACATTCCTGAGTTTGGGGAGTCTCCTTCACTTTTGTCTTCACACAAACAGCTTCAAACACTGCCCAGAGCCATTCTGACTGACTTTCCAGATTTTCTTCTGAAATCTGGGTGGAAGTCTTCCTGATCCCACAATTCTTGCATTTTTTCATGTAGCCAGGCTTCCTTCTCCTTCTGATATAGGAGTCGATTGCCTGGATTGCTGCACACTATGAACCCAATCCTGAGGAACAACTTCCCTGTGCCTCTACCTTTCTGGAACATGGTACTCTGGGGCTCATTTTTCAAAGCAAGATCTTTTAGTTTTGCAATTTTGAGCCAGAGGAGTTTGGGTCTCACTGGTTCCTCACATACCGTCAAGGCATATTTTCTTGCCCTGCTGGAAAGTAGTTGCCTTTTTAAAGCTAATATTTTCACCGACGAACTTCTCTTCTTTTTTGATTTTACAGGTCCTAGGTTTATGAGAGCCTCCTTTGTGATGAAATACAACACTTTTTTAAATCACTCAGCTGTGCCATTTGCTCTTGATTCTTAATGTAGAGCTGGTTAAATACCCCTGACAAGCTGGGCCTGGTGGTGCATGGCTGTAATCCTAGCACTTGGGAGGCTGAGGCAAGAGGATTGTCATGAGTTTAAGGGCAGCCTGGGCTATATAGTGAGTTCAAGGCCAGCCTAAACTACATAGCAAAACCTTGTCTCAAAAAAAAAAAAAAAAAAAATCCCCCTGACAGATGCCACAACCTGAATGTTGGACTCCCTTGAAATTTCCTCCATAAGATGAATTAGTACACTGTCCTTAGTCTCCTTCAAAGTTTCAGGACATGAACAAAATGCAGACAAATTTTCTGCCATAGCATAATACATACAGCCTGGACTCCAAATGCCAGTGGAATCTTTGTTCCCAACTGAAAGTTCCTAATCCCATTCTTTTTCATCTGCTTTTTTTAAATCAGCATTTTGGTCTTCTGATCTGACAAGAATCTCCCATCAAACTCAATTTACAACATTCTTGAGTTCAACCTGCATCTCAAAATCTTTCCAAACTCCTCCCACAAACCACTTGAAAAGGCTTCTGAGTCACATAATCAGTCACCACAACAACTCCACTTCTCTGATACCAAAATCTGCCTTAATCCCTTTCCCCATCATTGAGGCACAATATCCAACATCCACAGCCTAAAGGAGGAAGAATTTATTTTAGCTCACAGTTTGTAGCAGTTTCAGTCCATAGTTAACCAACTCCAGGGTAGAATAGTACAGTGCAAAGGCGTGGGCTGAGAAAAGCTGCTCACCTCAGAGAGTGAAGGGAGGAACTGGGAAGGAAAATAAACCATTCCAGGCCCCACCCGCAGTGATCCGCCTTTTCCAGCCAGACCCTACCTCCTACCAGAAATTCAGCTATCAACCCCTAAATTCCATTCACCTTCCACAGACTCTACTTCTAAGTGTGTGAGACCCTTGGGGGCTTGTAGATATAAACTGTAACAATTATCTGTCACAAAACAAAATATTAGGGAAAAGTCTGTTCTGCTAGGCCATTCAACAGTAGCTTTTACATTTTCTTAACAAGGGTCATCAGTAAGAAATGCATTTTATATTGTGACACACTGCATACACAGGCATAAATTCAAGTAACCGAAACTAGTCTCTCATAAAACAGGAGTCTTGCTTTGTCACCTATATTACATTTTGTATTTATTTTTTTTCTGACTTACTCTTTAAGTGGTCTTCATGACCCACCAGGTAATCTCATCACACATTATTTGGAAACACTATCCTGAATCATTTCACTCTAAGAACACTAAATAGGACTATGCTTAATATTTTAAAATGGATTGTCTCTCATCTGCTTTTCCTGCAGTGCTATATATGGGTATAAAAATGAAATAACTCCCTAATATTCATTAGTAAATGCTACCTCAGTTACAGAGAAAGATCACATTTAGTCAGTGAACAAAAATATACTGAACGTGTAACTTTTGAGGAAGCATTTAGTAGTTTGCTATGTATTTTAGACTGTGAAGTTGTATTTCTCCTGTAGTCTTGTTCATTGTAGTAAAAAAAGATGGCTAGAATTCTAATAAAGCAGGATACCTAGCAGGATTCTGGAAACCTAGAATAGATCAAGGGATATTATATAGGTTGAACATCCCTAGTCCAAAAATTTGAAATTCAAAATGCTCCCAAATCCAAAACATTTAATACAATAACACAGTACTACAATTGAAAAATTCCACCTGACAGCCAAAATATAGGTGCACTAAAAATACTGTATAAAATTACTTTCAGGCTACATATGTAAGGTGTACATGAAAGAAACATAAGTGAAAGTTATGTTTAGACTTAGATTGCATTCCCAATATGCCTATTATGTACATTCAAAATTCCAAAAACTGAGATATTTCTATTGCCAATCACTTCAGACAGGGAAATCTCAATCTGTAGTAATACTGATATTTAAACACATAATTGCAGCATCATCTGTTATTACAACTAGTTGTTGAGGAGGTTTGGGAAAGTCTGCTGCATTGGCCCAGAATGGTATTGATTCAGTAAAATAGGTGAAGACAATAAAATAAATGAAGCCCATAATTATAGTATCTTCAAATCACTTGGTAAAGTTACCCAGGAGAATCATTGTGAACCTTTATTTAAAACATTTAGGAGTGTTATTTCTCATGCTTTCCATCCCTTTAAAATTAATAATTCAAATGTGGAAATCCTACATCATGTTAATAATTCATTACATATTAGTATTTTCTTTTTTAGTGGATGCCTTTACAGCTCTCTGTAAATGAAATCTTAGTGTTTTTCTGTGCAAATTAGAGAGTTTTATCCTAAATTCCAGATATATGTCTTTTGGTTTTAACACAGAATTTTGCTGTGCATGCTAATCATCTGTGAAGACAACCAAGTGTTAATGTGGTTGAAGCTGAGCTCCAGCACTTACTAGTTATATAATTAAGAGCAAGTTAATATTTTCAACATTTTAATCATCTGTAATGTAGATATAATAACTAATGAGGTAATGAGTATAGTACTTTATGTAGTGATCCTAAAACATCAATAATGAAAGTTTCAGCAGAAATGGAAACAAAATCCAAGCATTTATGTGTCTTTGTAAGACAGTACACTGCCATGTAATTTCTTGTAGGCCAATTGCCTTTTTATATCTTGACAAATTACATACCTAATCTGATATCACATTTCCATTTTGTCCATTGTTTTCTCCTGTTTTGTTGTATTTACTTTTTTTTTTTTTTTTTTTTTTTTTTTTTTTTTTTTTTTTTTTTTTTTTTTTGCGGTACCGGGGATCGAACTCAACCTCGCACCTGCCAGACAGGTGCTTAAGCCACTGAGCCAAACTCCCGGCCCTAGCTTTTTGAGGCAGGGTCACACTGTGTAGCTCAGGCCAGCCTTGCACTCACTTTGTAGCCCAAAATGGCCTCGAACTCACAACACTCCACCTACCTCAGCCTCTTGAGTGCTGGGATTAAAGGCGTGCGCCACCACGCCCGGCTGTTTTCTCCTGTTTTAAACCCTTGCAGAATGTGCTGTGCATCTTATAACAAACCTTGAGAGCTTCGTGCTTTGTGCCTTTGCGTGTCCCTGGAGACCTAAACATGTTGGCTATAAGTGGTGGCAATATGTTTTTGTGGCTCACAAGGAATTGCGGTAACTTTTAGTGCATGTACTTCAAATATAAAAATGGTATATAGAAAGTAATGCACATACAGTTTTAATATTTTTAAATAATACTTACTTTGTAAATATTGGTAGTAATAGTAAACCTTTTTATTAATATCAAAAATTATGCATGAGATGACAATTTTAACAATTTTTATGGCTAGTTACATATTGTGAAGTGTTGACAGAGCTATTTAATAAATCAGTTCCAGAAAAAGTTTGTGTCTTTGTATAAAATTACCACTATCAACATCAGATAAAATGGTTTAAGCCACCTCATTTGCATAGCATTGCTGTGGGCATTATGAAAAATAAGTATTAGATACTATCGTTATCTTTCTGATACGCCAGAATATACTATCACTGAGTATGTTTGACAGGGTAGACTTAGACAGAAACAAGACTTTTTAAAACAATTTGATTTCTAAGTTTCTAAATACTTTTCCACCCAAAATACTGCTTTTCGTAGAGCACTTTATCTAAGGAATCCTTCATTTCCTGTAACTCATTATAGAAGGTCAGGAGTTGGACTGTAGGACTAATGATGACAATTATGTATTTACTTTAGTATGTTTTAACCCATCCCGGGTGCTACACCAAAGTACCGTACAGTGGGTAACTTATAAATAATAAAAGTTTATTGTTCACAGTTCCAGAGGCTGGGAATCTGCCACCAGATTCAGTGTTGGGTGAGAGTCTGTTCTTCATAGATGGTGCCTCTTGCTGCATCCTCTTACGCAGAATGGGCAAAATGAAGCCTTTTATAAGGGCACTAATACTTTGATGAGGGCAGAACCCTCATGACCTTATCACCCCCTGAAATCCCCACTCTCCATTCAGTCACATTGGGGATTGAGTTTTAACATGTGAGTTGGGGAGATAAACATTAAGACCACAGCAGTATATTTAGTATTTGTATCCTCTAACCAAAACATAATCCTCCCTCCCCCAAATGGCACATATACACTGCTTTCTTTTGCCGCTTTGGGAACCAACAACCCAAACTTTGGCCATCAGTAATATTGGCTGGTACAGTGAAGGACAGGATGCCCTTTCTTAGGACAAAGAGTTAAATACCTACCTGTATAAAGCCTGGCTGGAAAGTCTACTTTACAGATACACACATTGGCTTACTTGACTTAAAATTTTTAGTTTATTTTTTAAGAGCAAGGGACGAGAAAAGAATTTCTCAGTAGGTAATTCAGTTTTTACCTAATACTGCTGACACAAAAAGTACTTTTAGTGGTCTGGCCTTAAGGAGCCATATTATTCACATAAATCCTAGGTCTGCTCTTGCTGTCAATGGCCAACAGCTTGTCTTGAAGTGTTGTTACCATTACTGAGGAAAACTGCAATCAGGACGCAGTGAGTGAGCCCAGCCAGGAGAGCACTGGGACCCACCACAGCCTCCACTCCGAGAGCAGCAGCCAGGGAACCGTTTACCATCCCTGCTTAGCAAATTAGTGTCTTAGTTCTGGGGACATACCTTCCAGTGCTGCTTTAGAAGGTTATTCTTGATGACAGAAAATGTTTGTCCCTAAGGCCACCCAAACATACCATCTGATTTTATGGAAAGAAATACCATACATTTATGGAGGCAGGGAAGACAGTATCTTCCATTGCAGTCATCAGCACATCCTAATCTTGAAGCTTTTCTTCCGAGACCATCCTGAATGGCTTCCAACGGCCCCGTGTACCTTTTCCATTGAGTGAGTACACCACTTCAATCCATTCCCTCTCCTCCAGGGTGAGCGCCTCCCTGGGACGGGTCAGGGTTAGGCCCCTTGTCCTGCACATTCACTACAGCAACACTTTCCATCTCATAAGTGTCCCAGTAAATTATGCAGTCACTCAAAACTCTGTTTTTTATAATCTTGACGACTTAAATCTCATATAATTTAGTGTTATCTAGTCTAAATAGTATCTTCTTTGACCTAGCCAGCATCCTTACTGCTTTGCTAATTTCGCAAATCCTCATGAATTGGAAATTTTGCTCGGTTTTAAAAGAGGACATCTTTTTGAGTGCACTGGATTAAAGATAGCTGCAGATTCTTTGACACAACTTGCATTGAGAAGTAGAATCTATTTCCTTTCCCTTTGAGTCTAGGCTGGCCTGTGACTACTACAAATTCAGTTTTGCGGAAGAGATGTTAGCCCATTCTGAGCCTAGTTTCTAAAAGGATTAGCAGCTTCGGCCTTAATCTCTTGGAGCCCTGAGCTGACGCCTAAGAAGTCCACCTCCCTTGCAGGAGCGCTCGTGAAGAAGCCCTGAGACCACATGAACGGGAGAGGGAGCTCCCTTCTGGCCGTCCTACCAGCGTGCCAGACCTGAGACGAAACTATCTTTGACCTCCAGCCCTGTCCCACCCACCCTGGCTGGACACCCGAGTGGCCCAGTTAATACAATGTGGAACAGAAAATTCACACAGCTGAGTTCTGCTCAAATTCTTTACTCCAACATCATGAGGTATAAAATAGTAAAATAGTGTTAAAGAGCCGTTAGGTTTGGAGGTAGTGTTATATGCAGTGATAGTTAGTAGAGCAATGAGACCTTTTTTTTTTTTTTTTTTTTTTTTTGGTAAGCATGTTGACATTTTTAGAAGTTGTTTTGGTGAAAGAATACCATTGACTCTTTTGATTTACTGAAAATGATTAAGTGATATATGAGTGAATGTATGTATATTAACTCTTACAAGGTAGTAAATTGATAGAACTTCTGTGATGTGTCCTTGAAGTTTGTCCAGTGTCTTTCTGCTACTGCTCCTGTCCACACATAATTATCCTTGAAGATCACATTTAATTTTATTAAGAACATATTACGGTTTAGTTTCATCAGAAATTACATAAATACACACATTTTATAACTTTGTAAGTTTGTATTGGCTCACCCCCCTTTTCCCATTGATTATATTGTTTTTTAAAAGTAATTGGCATATACCATCTAATTTATGTTTACAAAGAAGGCTTCTTCCTTGTATTTGATCATGCGCTGCTTCAGTTTTGACGTGAAGCGTAGAAAATACCCACTAGATATTTGTTAAACAAACCTTCAGGTCATTACATTCTGTATTTTGACGATTCCCCCACTCCCCAAAACTCTTGAGTCTTCCTACCTGGAATCAATCTAAGCATCTCAGCATCTAATGCAAGATACACCAAATATATAAAACATTCTACATAGTGTACAGCCCAAAATGCTTTTTCACCCTTTTGACCATGAATAGGTTTGAAACACTATGGACTGTATGAAAACACTGTCAAATTCCAAGACTATTTTCTCATTTTCCTTCATATGACGCTAAGAACCCAGAACTGATTCCCGCACTGCAAAATATTCATAGTCCTTGTCTTCCTCAGATCCCAGATGAAGCTTCAGAGATAACACAGTTTATGGCAGAAACAAGACTAACTTGGAACTCCTAATACTATGCAGAGTTGCAAAGTTTTGTGGATTTTTCTTTTCCTCCTGTTTTGTTACCTTACTTCTTCTTAGTAGAACTTCAGAGCCATGCTCCATATTTGGTGACTTTGCAATAGTTGTAGTAGGAAGCTTAATAGAATAGAGAAAGATACTTCTGTTTGGAGAAGAGGGTAAATTGTAGCCTGTGATCTTAGAAGAAATAGTACCTATCTTATTTTTCCCAACCCTTTTCCAGAAGATGAATTGTTTTCAGACTAAATGGTCAGATTTGGCCATACTCTGCCAGGGACCTAGAAGCCAGAGACAGGAGATAAAATACTAACAGTTGTGGTACATTTTTACAGCTATGTCGCTCCAATTAAGATTCTAGAATTGACTTGCTAACAGATGGTTTGAGAGAACTTAGAAAAGAATGATTAGCATTTCTGTAGTATTTTACAGTATTCATAATACTTTAACGGGTAATTGATGTAAGCTGTGTAGCACAGTGTGACACAGGCCACACTCCCTGAAGATGCTAGCTGTTGCCATCATCTTCCTCCACACGATACTTCAATGCTTGTTTCATGTGGAAGGCACAGAGACTCAGAAAGGCCAGATGACATGTCCAGGGGAACAGAGGGGCCTCCTAAATTTAGGTACAGTCCTTTTGGCTTGTACGACACTCCATGTTTATTTTAGACAGTGGCCACATTATGGTTGAACTTGATTGTTAACCTCGGGGTGGGCCTTTATCTAGGCACTGTAGAACTGCTGCATATTTTTATGGAGAGTTATGGGGGTGGGATGGAGTCCATAAATACAATGTTTTAAAATAATTATTGTGGAAATGGAGTAGTGGTAAAGGAGACCAGTCAGGAGACTGTTGGAATAGCTTGGTTGTGAGTTATTTTGGAAATGAAAGGAGATTTGTAGTAGATATGAAAGGAAAGGGACAGATTTTCTCACATCCAATAATTCCTGCTTTTCCTGTTTCCTATAATCACTATTCCACTATGCTAATCCCCACAGCCACTATATGTGGTTGCAGCCCCTCATACCTCATATCCAATAACAATGAAAGACCATTGGAGCCTTTATCACTTGGTGTCCCTTGCCCTACACTGATTTCTTACAACTTTCTGTTTCTGCTTAGGTTTCTTTTGTTATTTGGTTTTGCATTTTTTTCCCCTCCCCGGGGCACTGAGCTACATCCCTACTCTTTATTTTTGATTTTGAGATAGTCTCCCTATGTCCCTAAGTTCTAAATTGCCCAGGCTGTTATTGAACTTGTGGTTCAGCAGAGTGCTGGGATTACAGGCTTGTACCGCCATCCCTGGCTGTAACCTCTTTTACTTTATTTAGCGTTGACCTGAACCGTATCAAAATATCTGTACTTTGTCATTCTTTTACTGGGTACTGTTGGAGGCCATGCACTTTGCCAAAAATAATGAGCTCTAGCTCCTTTCTACAGTGTGCGTTTATTTTCTTTGGCTTTTTTCATATGTCTCCTGTAGACCTTTCTAATAGATACCACCAATCAATACCATGCTATTTGACCCAGTTAGCTTTAACACATCATGTCTAATTGATGTACTCCTCTTCCTCTCCACAGTTATATATTGCTGGGGAAAAGAAATGCTAACTGTTGGTGTCTTAACATTAGTTTTGTAGAAAGGGGGATTATAGAAATATAGAGCTTTGGCTTTCTGAAAAAAAAAAAAACTTTATTTGGTGCTATTGGTACCTAATAATTTAGAAATCAGGCATATTTTAATATATTCTTATAATAGTAAAAATTCTCCCAGATAAATGCTTTTCTATTCATAGTTTAAAAAAGCCTTAGCTATTCATAGTTTTGAAGCATCTTTAAATCTTCTATATTCACAGGTAACTTTTTTTAAAAGTAGTTGTAAGTGAACTGTAATTGTGTGGAAGATACATGTGAATTTTCATTCATGAATATTTTTGCCAAGGATTCTCAAATGAAGAGTGCTGAGCTGATAAGTACTATAATTTAATCTCAATATAAATTTAAGTAACAGTTCAAGTACTTTGCATATTCCTGAGAAATGGACTCAATTTGATCTTTTCAAGTACAATAGTTAGGATTATTTTTTAATGCACAAGTTTTGGATCTCAACTCTCACTAGAGATAAAATGTGTATTTTATGTCTGAATACCTTTGTCCCTTTTGCTAGATGAAAGCTGTGTTTTCTTCCTGTATGTACCCAAGCTTGAGTTTTCCCTGCTGTTTAAATTCTGTAAAAAGAAACATGCTTTGTTGACAGATTTTTAAATGAAATATTTTTGATTCAGTGACTAAAAGTACATGAAATTTAGCTACACATCTAAGTATGAAATAAGAGATCAGTAACTGCTATCCTCTACCTTATTTGGGAAAAATAAAAGAGAATCAACTGGTTTGTTTAGACAGTTTTTGCCTTTGGCTTCTAAATGACAAGGTTTTAGGCTTTGAGTTGTGAACACTTCCTTACAAATAACACATTTCTGGCATGGATAATATCCATTTCTAATCATAAAAAACCATACATATTAAATGTAGTCATCATTATATTTTCTCCTTTTAAAATGGATTTTTTTTTAAGTACCATGGCATCTTGCTACTCCTGAAAAGAATTGTGGATGTAATTTATAGAGTTAAAACTGAAGAAAATGTTCAGAATGATTATCATTTTTATTTCTAGTAGTGTGCTGAATTTTAATTTAAGTATGCCATACACTTTCAGTCATTAGCCAATTTTGGATATAAATTAAGCAGCACAGGACTTGGACAGAAATTGAAAATTGATTGGCAGGATTTATTTGATCAGTAAATTGATCAGCTTAATCATTCATCTTACACAACTTAAGCACCATGAAATACATATATGTACCCTCAATGTAGCTTGAAGGTTATTCTGATATTCCTGCTTCAATAAAGAGATTGTGTCTTTCAGTAGCTTACTGATTTTTCCTGTTTCATTTTCTTTTTTATGGAGGTATAATGTTTATGCAGTAGAGTGCGCAAGTCCTAGATTATACAGCCAGATTCATGCACTATCACCAAATCCCAAATGCAGAGGGAAGACAGACAAGCAACAGAACAGGCCCCTGCACTCTAGTGCCTTTCATACACAACGCCCAACATTGAACCTGCAGTTTCTGTCATTCAGCCTCTGTGAGATTTCATCTATGTTGTGGTTTATAGTGGTAGTTAATTCCCTAAGTAAGATGCAGTGTGTCTCTTGTGTGAATGTACTATGATTTCATTATGTATTCTGTTGGTGGGCATTTGGGCAGTTTCTAGATGGGGGCTACTATGAATGAGGATACTATGAACATGTCCATATCCTTTGGCAGGTGTATTTATACTTTCTTTTGCTATATACCTAGGAGTAGAAACGTTACTGTAGTTCATAAATGTGTGTGTCCAGCATTGATAAATACTGCCAAATGATTTTCCAAAGTAATTGTAACTTCCACTCCACTAAGAATTCCAGTTGCTCCACATCCTGAATTTGATATTGTCAACTTTTAATTTTAGCTAATCTAATAAGATTCTGGGTATCTTATTGTTATTTTAAATTTTGTTTCCCTGATGTATAATCACATTCAGCTGCTTTTCATATGCTTAATGGCCATTCTGGTGTCTTTTGAGAAAGATGCATTGAGAAACTGTTTGCTTTAAAAATTGGATTGCACGTTACTTTTTGAGGGCAGGCAGGGGTCAGGGGGTGTACCAGGAATCAGACGCATAACCTCAGGCTTGCCAGGCTGCATGTTACTTTTCTGATTTGGATGGCATGTTATTTTTATGATTTGAAGAAATTCCTTCTACATTCTGGATACAAGTCTTTTATCATATATCTGTATTACACATTCTTCTCCACAGTCATTGACTTACCTTTTCATTTGCTTAATAGTTTCTTTTAACCAGCATAAATTTATAACTCTTAGTAAATTCTTGATTTTAATCAAGTTTGGCTTAATAATCTGTGGTGTGTGTGTCCTGTTTAACACATCCTTCTCTAAAAGTTATGAAAATTCATCATCCATATTTTCTTTTTTTATTTTAAAGAGGATAAAATCAAGCAAAATAAAACAAAATAAAACCAATCAAAATAAACCAGTATAAGCAATACAGGACTTTAAGACCTTATGAAACCAGCAATAGTTACCATAATGCCTTTTGTTGTCTTCAGAATACCTGCAAATACCTTCGGACATAATAAAAATCAAACAGAATAGAATAGAAACAATAAAAACAAAACAATGAATACAATAAAGGACTTCAAAACAAGCCAAAAGTAAATCCAAAATGGCTACCATAATATGTCTTGCAATCTTTCAAATAGCTGCTCATGCCATCAGATTTAACATAATCAAACAAAGCAAAAGAGAATAAAACCCAACCCAACAAAACAATGAAAATGATAATGGTTTCCCTGTCAGGATCACTTCCTGGTGAGGTCTGGTTCTGTCCCTCCGCAGTCCGTGAATGGCGCTGACTCACAGAGGGAGGCTTGGGTGTGGCTGTCCCCACTCCACCATATTTTCTTGTTAGAAAATTTTTAGCCTAATTCAGTTTTGTGATTGATCTCTAGATAATTTGTGCATGGTGCAAGATAAGGATCAAGGAAATCCTTTTAATAAAACTACAAAGTTGACCCAGCACCATTTATGAAAAAGACCCTTTCACCAATGAATTATACATACCCCTTTGTCATACTTTGTCATAAACAAGCAAATCTATATGTGTGAGCCTGTTTCTGGACTCTTTATTCTGTTGTTTTGCTTTTTTTTTTTTCTCTTCTTATGTTTAAACCACACTGTCTTAAGTTACTGTAGCTAATGATAAGTCTTGATATACATTGTTTGTTCATCCAGCCTTGTTCTTCAGATTTGCTTTGGCTCTTGTAGGTATTTTGCTTTTCTATAGAATCCTTTGTATTTCCAAGAATCAGTCTGTCAATTTTCTTGAAAACAAGCAAACATAACCCTGTTGTCATTTTGATTGGAATTGCCTAGAATCAGTAATTCAGCTAGTGGAAAATTGATGCAAATATTAATAGTAGGTTTTGTAAGCAGCTAATATATTCTTCTATTTTTAGGTCTTTTTAAGTTTATCTAATCTTGTTTGGTTATTTTCATTGTATTTGTCATTTACATCTTTATATTTTTTTCTGCATTTTATGTTACTTGGTAATACTGTAAATGTTTTGTTTTGATTAAATGTTTTCTAATTTTAATGCATTTTAGTTCTGCATATAAATTGAACTGATATCTACAGCTTTGGTTTTTAAAGATTTGTAAGGTGGAAATATAGCTCAGCAGCAAAGTGCTTGCCTACCATGCATAAGACCCTGAGTCAGTCCCCGTAGCACACGCAGCAATGAGAGATAGATATGTTTATAAATTTATGCTGCCATTCCTTTTGTTCTTTTTTTCTTTGTGCCTTTGTTCACTGGCTGGAATAAAATTGACCTTCAAATTTCCCCCTTTTTGAACTTAATCTTTTTATTACCTGTGTTACAAAGCATATATGAATAAGGCTTTATCATTGTAGACTCATGTGCCATTATAAGAATTAATGGAGTCCGTGTCCCATTTACCTCGTTTTCCCCAGTGATAACATCTTGGAGAACTATCGTACAACATCACAGGATATTGACAGTGATACAGAACAATCAGCATCGCAGCATCTCTCATGTTGCTCGTTTAGAGTCTTTCCTACTCCCATCCTCAGCTCTTCTCCTCTCCTTCCTTAGCCCCTGTCACATTTTCTGTGATTTTGCATTTCAGGAATGTTATGTGTTTGAAAGGACCTTTTGAGACTGACTCTCCCCTACCCCCATCTAAATCCCCTGGAGATTCATCCACGGTGTTATGCATAGCAGTGGGTTATTCTTTTTTATCACTATAACCATGCTGGTTTCCTTTTTGTTCCTTGTGGCTACCACTGTCTTATTGACTCTGTACATTGGTTTTTCTTCTGTGTAAAATGTTCTTTCACTAGTTTCTTCTCCATGGCTGACTCATCTCTCAGACTTCAAACCTCTACTTAGATTTTATTGCTTTTGAAAGCCTTTTTCGCTTACTTCATGTAACATTAGCCTACCCACACTGCTATACGTTTATCGTGGTTAATATTGTTTTCCAGAATATGACTACCGCAATGTTTTATTATACTGTGTGTTTACTGCGTTTCCTGTAACTGGAATGCAAACTCTAAGGACCCTGTTTATCTTATATCCCAAGTCCCTCACAGACTGCCTTGTTAGATGCTCAAGAAGTTAGTTAATGAAAACCTCTGAAGACAAAATTCTTAGTAATATAAAATATAAGTAAGAGTTCAGAAGAATGAACAAACTACATAAGAGTAAAAGAAGATTTTAAAGAGATAAAATGTAACCTGTGTCCTGACTGGTAGCTAGAATTTGAATGGTGAAAGGGATTACGGTAGCTAGAAAATTACCATGAATAAGGCAACAGAAGTTGACAAGGAGGATCCTTTAGGGAATTGGGGGAGATAAAGTTGGATTAGCCATGAGGAAGGGTTTGACTGGAGAAGCTGAACAAGAGTTTAGATGTGGTATTGTCAATGACGGCTATCATCAGCCCCAGGGGAGGGAAGTATGGATGGTATAAACGATTGTCTGCATTTTTATTTCAGGGGCACATTTATTTTAGTGATTTCACTGTTACATTTTTATATTGTTAATTTGTATGTGGTTTTTTCTTGATTAATTTGACAAGTTTATCCATTTTATTGGTCTTCTCAAAACTAGTATTTTCATTGATTTTTATATTGTTTTCTGCTTTTGATTTCTTTGATTTTTTTTTTTTTTTTTTTTTTTTTTTTTTTTTTTTTTTTTTTTTTTTTTTTTTTTTTTTTTTTTTTTTTTTTTTTTTTTTTTTTTTTTTTTTTTTTTTTTTTTTTTTTGCTCTTTATGATTTCTTCCTTCTATTAGTTTGGATTTTTTATTCTTTTTCTGATTTCTTAAGGTGGAAGCATAGATGATTAATTGAGATCTTTCAAATATAAATGTTTAATGCTATAAATTTTCCTCCATGCTCTGCTTTAGCTGCATCCTACAAATTTTGGTATGTTGTATTGTCATTTTGATTCAATTAAGTGTTTTATGGTTTTTCTTGCAGTATCTTCTTCAACCTGTGGACTGTTTAGAAATATAGAAAAATAAATAAATTTTAAAAAAGAAATATATTATGTGGTTCAGTTTCCATGTATTTGGAGATTTTTCAGATATGTTTCTATTACTGATTTCTAGTTCAATTCCATTATAACCTAGGAGCATTTTATATTATTTCAGTTATTTTATATTTGTTACAATTTTTTATTATAGCTATAAACATGGTCCTTCTTAGTGAGCATCCCAGATGCACTTGAAAAAGAATGTGCCATTGTGGGATGACGTGTTCTTTAAGTGTTAACTAGGTAAAGTTGACTGATAGTTGTATAGGTGTCTTATAACCTTCTGATTTTTGGTCTGCTTGTTGTGTGGTTTACTGAGAAATGTGTTTGACATCTTCAAATATGATTGGAGATTTGGATTTATCTAATTTTTTTTTCATTTCTGTCCATTTGTGTATAGTGTGTTTAGTAGATTTATTGTTAAGTATATGTACAGTTGGGATTTTGTGACTTCTTGTTAAATTGCCCCTTATTGTCATACAATCCTTTTATCCTCTGCTAATATTCCTTGTAAGAAGTCTTACCTTGTCAGGGGTTACCATGGATAGACCGCTCCAGCTTTCTTTTGATTAGTATTTACATTTTTATAAGCTATTTAATATCCTGATTTATATATTTAAAGTGAATTTCTTGTAGATATTTAGGTATTTAGGCTTTCTTTTTAACCTGATTTGAAAATCTCTTTTTAACCTGTATGTTTAATTCCCTACTTAATGTAATATTAACAGGCTTCAGTTCGGTCTACCTTTTACTGTTTTCTGTCTTACCCCTTTTGCTTTTTTGCTACTTTTGGCTGTCCTTTTTGATTGTTTGTATATGTTAATATTTCATTTAATTTATTGTCTTTGTGGTTGTTTTAAGTGTTAATAATCTTTATCTTTTACAGTCTCCTTAGAATTTATATTTTAGCACCTAAGGTGTAACAAGCTTACAAACATGTGAATCTCCTTGCCTGAGTTTTCATGTGTTATATATGTCTGCAGCAAAACTCCCAAAATGGACTGTTGCAGTTTTTGCTTTGAACATTAATATTTTAAAGAACTAAAGAGGAGAGAAATAATAGTATACTTGCCTAATACCTTCCATTTCTGTTGTTCTTTCCTTATTCCTGAAATTCTATTTTCACTGTGATACCACTTCAGCCTAAAGAACTTTCTTGAATATTTCTTTTGCAACGTTTGCTAGTGATAAATTCTCCTAGCTTTTTTTTAATCTAAGAAAGTTATTAATTTATCTTCAGTTCTGAAGGATAATTCTATGTTGATAGGGTTTTTAATGTATTCTTTTAGTATTTTAAAGCTGTTGTTCTCTCTTCTGACATATGTGGTTTCTGATGAGAAATCTTTGATTATTTTGTTTTCCTGTATGCAGTGCACTCATTGTCTTTGCTTTCAAACCTTTATCTTTATCTTTGGTTTTAAGTTGTTTGACTATGCTATGCCTTGACATGGTTTGCTTTTGCTAAACTTATGTAATTTGTAAAGTTATCATTTTCAGCATGTTTGAGAAGTCAACTATTATTTCTTTCATCTCTTCTGAACCAGTCAGTTTTCTCTTCTCAACTCCAATGGCATGGCATGTTGAGTGTTCTTATATTGTTTTTGTTTTCGTGAGATTCTACTCAGGAATGTATTTTTTTCAGTCTTTGTATTTTCAGATTGCATAATTTATATTGATCTATCTTTATGTTCACTGGCTCTTTTGTCATCACTGTTCTTTGCATCTAATGAATGTTTTATTTCAAATATAATTTTTGTTTTTAAAATTCCCATTTCTTTCTCTTTTCTGAGGACATCTTACTTTGCTGTTCATTTCAAGAGTATTTACCTTTACATTATGGATCATAAGTATACCCGTTGAGTATCCCTAATTGAAAATGCTGGGAACCAGAAGTATTTGAAACTTTAGAGTTCTTTGGATTTGGGGATATTTGCATACACTTTATGCAAATCTGAAAATCTGAAATCCAAAATACTCCAGTGCTGTTCAAAAGTTTCAGGCTGGAGATGCTCACATGATAATGCTTAAGATCTGATAATTTCAGCGTCTTTGTCATATCACATCTGTTGATTGCCTTTGCCCTTGAGAATTAGTCATGTTTTCTTGGTTCTTTATATGTAATTTTAAGTTGCATTGAACATTTATTGCTTAACTCAGTCCTTTTACAATTTTCTGGAAAATTTTGCTTCTTTCTTTCTTTCTTTCAGTAGATAACCAGCCCACTTAAATTCACAGTGCAAACTCTAGCTCTCATTCAGGAAACAGTTCTTTATCAGTTCAGTTTTTGAAACCTTTACTGTGTTGTCTTGTACACACACTTCTTAGGGTTAGTCTGAAACCGGAGCAGTGGCTTAACTTGTGGTTCAGATCTCAAAACCTTTATTATACTCCTTTGGGTCTTTCCCACTCATATGAAGATCATATGAGGTTATTTTGATTCACACATAGAATAAAGAAATCCTTTTCTCTAGTTAGGTCCTCTCTTAGAGTCTACCCACATTCCTCAGAACACAGGGGCCCATTTTACTGGTCCTCTGGCCAAAAATACAGAATTTTAGCTTCCTGCACAGCCACACAATTGTCATTTGGGATCATCTCCCAGGCAAAATGAGTAGGGAGGGAAAAAAAGGAAGAACAGAGAAGTTCTTCTATTCACTTTGGATCTTAGGGAGCTTTTTTCCCAGTTTCTTTAGTCAAAAAATCATATTTCTTTCATTCTGATTTTCTCTATTTTGTTCTGACTTTTTATCTATAACCAGCAGTGAATAAAAGACTTCAGTTGGCTGCTGCCATCTCAATCACACTAGCAGTCCTCAAGAGACTTTTTATACAGCATTTCAAATGCCTGTGAGTTGCATTTCATCATCAGTTGGTCAATCAGACTCAAACTATTAGGACTCTGTTCTTCTGAAAAAATATTAACTCATGATTTCTATGAAAGCAGATTATTTTTATTTACACTGGCATAGTATGCCGGATAACTGTGATTATCTTGGTATCTACTCCTCTCTTTACATAATTTTTACATCACATTTATAAATTTCTCTCTGTTCATCTTAAGTATACATTTTGAAACCAAGAGAAAGTCAAAGCAAAGGACTGTGATTTCTGTATTCAAGCTAAATTATGAAAACAGCCCTATTAAAATGCAGTATTTAGTCACTTGAGAACTTGTCAGTTTAAAAGAAGAGGGCAGCCTTGTTTAGCCTTATTTGCCTCTTGTTTTCCATCCCTATAAGAAGCATTGACATTCACACTAGCAAAGTGTGAAGGGAGCCTTCAAGTTCTAACCAAAATGATCCTCTTCTTCAGAGTTTCCGTGTTGGAGGTGTTGTTGTTGTGTTATTGTCATTTTGTGGTTCTAGGGATTGAACCCAGGACCTCGTGCATGGTAGGCAAGGAGTTTACCATTGAGCTATATCCCCAGTTCCTAGGACATTTTCTGGAAAATTAAAAATATCAATTTGAAGGTGGACAACAGGCATTCTTAATACTTAAAGACTGCTGGTTGTAGTATGAATTTATAGATGTCCACTGAAACTGTGTGCACTACATAGACACACACAATTTTACATACCTTTTGAGACACAGATCATATTTCACGGGATTGCTGTTTGTTAGCCAGAAAATGGTGAAAGAGGCTTTGTATCTCACTACTAGGAAAAGTAATTAAATTACAGTACTCAGTTACAGTGTGGATTCTATAAGATGAAATACTATTCCGCTATTAGGGTAATATATCATTTATTGAAATGGAATGTTCCCTAATACCAAGTAAATGTTGAGATTTACTAAATATAATTGGTACAACCTCCTTTAATAAAATGTTTTCTTTGTTCATACAGATACATATAGGAACATAGTCCAGAAGGATGTACATCAACATAGTTATAGGAGTCATTCTCACAAAGGTGAAATTAAAGATGTTTTCCATTTTTCTCTTTTTTAACTATTGCTAGGAATGTTTTTTATCATGATGCCTTGTTTTATTTGAGCAAGGAGAGAGAATAAGAAAACCTGTTTTCATTCGGACAAAGGAACTTGCACCTGTGAGAAGAGGCCCGGGTGTTACAGATCACAGCTCCTCATACAGAGTCCACTCTTTAACTGGCTTTTTAACTCGAACATTTGACAGAACTGGTGGAAAGGACAGAGCAGGTTGCCTTTAGCTATGAGTTCACGTCATGAAAGATGTTCAGGTACAATCTGTAAAGCCATTTGGCAAGGTTGCTGTGGAAGTTACTGAAGCATCGAGTGTTTTGACATTTTGCCTTGAGATTTTCTTAGTAGATGAGATTTTAACACTGGGTGAAAGGTCGAACAAGGGACTTGGAAAATCCTTCCTCATTTGTACTTCTGAATTTAAAAAGAATTGTATTTCAACTTACTTATGACTAAGAATGTAACAGCATGATAAAATTCTCATGAAGTATGGCCTCCTTCTGATAAGCTACGACACCTCAAAAAGAAAGTGAGAGGAATTGACAGTAGTGATATCTGACTGTAGTTCATCATTGGTGAACAAGTGAGGAGAAGGAGGAATTGATTCTGAACTGGCCGCAATTTAAAACTATAAATAATAAACATAAACTATTCTTTAAGGTCACAAGGTTGTAGATGAGGCCAGTGATTCCTAAACTCTAAAGCTCAGAATCAGACCTCAGATTCATTTTCAATAGCTCTGGGATAGGGCCAAAGAATCAGTATTTCCTTTAATCCTCAAGTTATTTTAATTACCAAGTTTACACACCAGAATAAAATATATATATACACATACTTACACACATCAGGATAGTTATGAGAAAGGAGAAAATATAAAGTCCGTCGATGAACGCATCAAATGCTTTTGAGCTCATGGTATTTACAAAGCTGCTCACTGATAAGCCTGACAACATTCTACAGCTAAGTGATGTTTCATTCAACCCACGAAGCACAGCTGCTTAAAAGAGCTAGATTTATTTATTCATACATATGTAATCACACTCATGAATACAATAAACAGTATGGAAATTCATATCAATAAAACAAGTGTTTGTCCACAGACTATAAACAAATCAATGTGAGCTACATCAGCTGTTCTCTGCCTTTGGCCGTGCTCTTAGGAGAAATATCAAGGGCGATGCACTGAGGCTGGTGAGACACTTGCTGATGTGCGATGAGGTTACTGCCATACTTAAGTTGAGTCCTTTGGGAATTTCATATTTTTTTTATCGTCCTTTCCAAATGAAGTGTTTAGAAAAAAGGAGAAAGGAAGTCAACACATAAAACTGTTTGTGAAAACAGAACATGAAATGAAAGTAGCTGCCGTCAACTACTAAAGAGGTGCCCAGTCTTGCCCAGTAGTAGCAGGGGCCCTGCCATAAGTGTCACTGTAGCTCCTGAGGCCACTTTTGGTACCCCAGTGCCTGTTGTATTTAAATTCAAATGAACATATTTGCTGCACCAGAGACATGCTGCAGGAGATGGGACGAGTTCCACGGATGGATCCCACAGGTCCGCTCAGTGCCCTTGAACTCTCAGGCCTCCTCCCATGGCTCTCATTCTGCAGGGTGCAGGCCGTTTCCCATTTGCTGTGTTCTTCTGGTACCTGCTTGGCAAACTTTCTCATCGGGGCCTGTGGTCATCTTACTCAGAGTGGTACCTGTGCTCCCATCCTCTTCCCTGATCTTCATTTTGTTTTATTTTTGCCTTCTAGTAAACCTACCTTTTTTTTTTTTTTTTTTTTTTTGGCAGTGCTGCCCAGCGCTCTGGGCATGCTCAGTGAGTGCTCTACCTCTGAGCTACATCCCCAGACTGTGAGCCTTTTAGTTCCTTATTATGTTTATTGTTAGTATCTCTGTCCTCTGCTAAACTGTAGTCACTGTGAGGGCAGAGATCTTTGTTTTGTTCCTTACATTTGGTCAGTGGGGACAGTAGTATCTAGCATATAGTAGGATCCAAGCAAATGAAGGTGTTGAATGGATATTAAGTATGTGACTCAGTTGAAGTTTTCAGAGTAGCCTTCGGTATTCACATAGAAACATTCCAAGTATCAGTGTTTGAACAATACTGCTGCAAAGCAGGACTGCTTAGGTCCCGAGTGCATCTTTGAGTCCTGTCAGTGAATCAGAGCACCTAATAGAAGCCACTGTGCTGGTAGAATTGACAGTCTGCTGCTTGGTGCTTTGGTCCCACAAGATCTCGCGAGGTTTCCTCATACCTTTTGGCTTTGCTGATGCCATGCCCTTCTGTATCCCTTTTAAAAATCAGTCTGTTGGGCGTTGTTCTTAGGAGTGCCAAGGGCTGAGCCATTAACCTCGTAAAAAATTGGCGTTGATTGTGGGTGTGACGTACAGTGTCTATTCTGATTTTTAACTTCGGAGTTTAAGAGCACCTTGACAGCTGTGTAGTCCAGCTCATTTTAGACACTGAGAAATAGAGGCACTGTTCATTTGCAGCAGGTTAGAGGTGAAGCTAATCTAAAGTCACTGATCTAGCTAGAGACGGTTGTGCAATGGCTTTGCCTTGCCCCTTCCCCTTGTCTTTCTCACGCATCTTTCTGAAGGAGGAGCAGGGTTCCCCAAAATCTTACCTCTGCTTACAGGACCCTGTCCTGTCATGCCAACCCAGAAACTTTGGAGATTCTCTCTGCTACAAACAAGTAGTGGTATTTTTTCTTAATTCGTCAATGTTTTGAGAATGCGCTCCTGCTTTTCTTGTTCCTCATTACCATGATGCTCAGCACAGGATAGAGAAGGGATTGCCAGTGTCAGGTTGCTTTCATGCTGCTTTTGACTTGTCTCCTTTGCTCATTTCTACCCCAACACTTCAGTCCTCTGCCTTGCTTTGTACTTGCTCAAGAGCACCTTACTTTCCCTGATTAGTGTCTGTGGTTCCTAACACTTCATTTCTCAAACTGTGGTTTCCCATCAGTAGGCTCGAGGAAGGGAAAGAGACATCACCTTGCATTTATCTAGTACTTGTTTTTTCTAAATTATCTAATTTGACCTTTGCTGCAACCTTGTGTGTTAAGTGGGAACAGACATTCTCATTCCTTTTGTACTTACAAAGAAATGAAGTACAGAGATGTAAAGGAAATGATTCGCAGTCTCTCATTGACAGGACGGAAGCAGAGCCTCTGAATCCTAGTTAGAAATATTTTCTACTGTCCCAAACTTTAATGTTAACAGACGGAATATATCACCACCTGGTAGTTTGTTTGTTTTTCTTTTTGAGACAGGGTCTCGCTATGCAGTTCAGGCTGGCCTTGAGCTCACTTTGTAGCCCAGGCTGATCTTGAACTTGGAACAGTCCTCCTGCCTCAGCCTCCCAAGTGCTGAGATTACAAGCGTGTGCCACCACGCCCAGCTACCACCTGGTAGTTTGAAATGTACATTATTTTCTAAAAGATCTTATCTAGTTCTTTTAAATTTTCTGAGATACTAATCTGTATTTCTTTAGCATCTTGATTTTTAGAAAAGGTTTCTGACAACTCGAAGATGGACAGGTTGCACCTCTGAGCTAAATCCCCAGCACTGATAATGAATTTTCATCTACATTATTAAATGTTATTACCAGTTAGTAAATGCTATTACACATAGGACTATGTTTGCAATGTTCTGGTTGCCCATTTGAGAATCAGACTGTTGGGTAAAACTCATTCAAACTCTTGATTTAAACAGTATATCAGGCTGGGGATTTAACTCAGTGGCTCAAGTGCTTGCCTGGTAAGCGTGAGGTTGTGAGTTCAATCCCTGGTACAAAAATAAAAATAAAAAAATAAATAGTATATCATAAAACCATTAACAATTTCATATGTTTGCAAGTTTAGAAAAATCCACATACTCCTCAAGCATAAACTATTATACTATATTTAAACTTAAAAAATATTTTTTTATTTTTTATTTTATTTAAAAGAAAATAGACACAGAAGATAGAAACAAAAAGCATGAAAGACAAACAACAACAACGACAGACCTGATACAATTACACTGTAGGTTTACACTCTGAGGTGGTTGAAGTTTGACAGTAGTTACAATATTACATATCGTTACCTTCATAGGGGTTGATCATATTGACAGACATAGACACGCAAGGTTTATCAATTCAGGAATATTAATTTTCTTTTTCTATAGCTAATGTACCCAGCAATACAGTTTTTTTTACCTGTCTTATTTATGCATATTTATAAATTTATATCTTTTTCTTTTTCCCTTCCTTTCTTCCTTTCCCCTTAGAGTAACTCTTGTTATCATTGAAATAACTACCCATAATATCAGGTCTAATATAATCAAGCTAAATAGTTCAGAGTGAAGCCTATAAAGGATAAAAGAATGGTCATACTTAAGAGAAACAAAAAAACTAAAGGATTCAACTAACAACAACAACATATCCTAT